>CM049379.1:3068744-3101244 GCA_026937815.1 Etheostoma perlongum | reverse complement strand
TTGCCTTTGGCTGAACTCATGTTATTTTGGTAAACTCCCATCATGCTTTGCTCTTTTTATTGGCCAACAACTGCAGGAACAAACTAGAACAAAGTGTCACAGCCAACCTAGAGGGAGAGCCAATAGGCCGAGCCCAGAGTGAGGGTGAAACATAGTGCCGAGGGTGTTTATGCGTGTGTGTGTCATTGTAGAAATGATTTCTTTTCCACACATGCAGCCATGACAACTACAAAGACATACAAAAAAACTATACCTGACATTAAAATCATCAACAGATAGATCACGGTTCTTAATCAGGGCAGAAAGTACATACCTGCAAACAAGGGTGTAACTGAGAAGTGTGTGTGTGTGTGTGTGTGTGTGTGTGTGTGTGTGTGTGTGTGTGTGTGTGTGTGTCTACATACATTTAGGGACTATGGTGATACAAAATACATGAAGTAAGTTGATCATAATTATAATAATAATAATACGTTCTTCCAGAGAAACACAATGCTGGATTTGGCCTCCAAGGAACCATAACAATGGTACCAATGCATAGATGTAAACTGAAAGATAGAAAGCAACAGTTTCTAAGAGTTAGTAGAGAGTTAGGATAGTTTCACTGCTTTAGTCTGGCAGATGTTGTGTGTGTGTGTGTGTGTGTGTGTGTGTGTGTGTGGGCGGCCAGTCCGGCACTCACTCCACATAAAATGCAACATTTCATCACTGTTAGGAAACAGGGAGAACAGTGCATCACACCCATCTGTTTTAACCAAATAGTCTCTGGTCTAACTCAGATAAAAACACAACAACACTGCATCCGTTGGCATGTTAGCATGTCGTTCATCACCGAGGATGTTTGTAACCGCTGTGCGACCGACAAAGTTTCAGCTGACTTTAGCAGTTCAGATAACACACTCGACTGTCCAGCTGTGACAGACTTTAACTAACCACAGACAGTTCACCCACAGAAGTGGGTTGCGTCAGAATCAATAGGCTATTTGGGAAACACAATGGATATTTGCTGTTGTTTTTGCCGTTAAAAGAAAGAAATCTGGCCTGGCGGACAATGAACACTGAAACATATGGGAGGACGGTAAGACTAAGGGCCCTATTGTAACGATCTAAGCACACGGCGTGAAGAGTCTGGTGCAGGTTTAGGGCGTGTCCAAATCCACTTTTCTAGGCAGAAAAGAAGGTCCGTGTGGTGGGCTCATGGTTCAAAATGGTCGTCTTCATTTATTCATGGGTGTGTTTTGGGAGTAACATGCAGTTAACCAATCAGAGTGTCATCTCCCATTCTCCTTGTGTTGTCTTCCAGTCAAAATTGAAAATCAACACTTTTGTTGACGCGTATGATCAATGTTTTTAACTTTTTTGTTATGTATTTGTCCCTTTTTTCAACACTTTTGACACTTTATAACATGCCAATAATGGCATATGAATTGGTCATACATACGCCATCACATGAGCACAGTCTGGAACACACCTCCCTGTAAGACTAGCACGCCCATGAATGAAAAGATGTGATCAGGTGCACTTGCTATTTAAACGACGTGGGCGGAGGACAGTCTTAAAATAGCAAAGACACTAGAGTTGGGCTTTGCGCCCAGCTGCGCCGGGTGCAAGACAGGGCCCTAAGGCTGTTGGTTCCTGGGGCAAAAAGGCAATTACAGAAAAACAACAATGCACTCTTTGTTGTGTCTTATGCTTATCTTTAAGAAAAAAAAAATGAAACTGTGTTGTGAGGTGTTTCTAAATGTATATCTTCAGTGAGAACAAATGGGCTCGGAGCAGAGTGTGACAGATCATGACCTAAAATGATCTGAATTATTCTTCCACCATTAAAGGTAACCACGCCAAAGGCAAAGAGGAGGAGAGAAGATCATGTAGATGCATCCAGTAATTGCCACAGTTCAGAATTAGAGTGCAGAGACCACAACCTTCCTATTAAATTATTCCTCAATAACGTACACCAGCTCTGTGTTACACTTTAATGAGAGCACAAGAGTGCATTACTAACTAAAGACAAACAGTAAAATGATATCTCAACACTTTTCCTATCTCAAAAATACCCATCGGCAGATTCTTGTTGTTTTCATGAATACAAATGTGCTCTGCGACCGTCAACCTTTCACCGGGTTCCCACTACCTTCTGCAGACACACAAAGCAACAACACAGTCACGCTCAGAAGGACTCTAAAACATCTACAACCTTAAATGTACAGTGTGCGGCTTTGCCTTGAAGGACAAATGAGCAGATTTAAGTGTTTTTAACCCTCTTGTTGTCCTTGGGTCAAATTTGACCCGTTTTTCAAAGTTTCTGTGTCAAAAATACAGGTTAATTAAAACCAAATTGCCTAAAAAATAACATGGATTCAACATGGTTCCATACAATGCATTCTTGCAAGTAATATGAAGGATTGGATCATTACTGTCATTGAATTGTGGGGGTTTTACTCAACTTTATAGAATTTGAAAATAAATTGAAATGGTTTCAAAACAGTTTCCTGACTAAACTGACTGATATACAGTATATACATACATATATATATATATGTATATATATATATATATACAGTACATGCACACTGGTCATTATAAATAACTAAAATACAAATGATACAAATGTAGTTATACAAATCACAAACATGCTCACAACAAAGAACACACAGCAGAGCCCGTCCTCCCATTCAAACACACAGTTAAGGTTTAAGTGTCCACTGCCTGTTAAAGTGTGTGTGATTCCCTATAGTGAGCTGTCCTACACTGTCATATAGTCTCAGGGAATGCAGAGAGGGAAACAGCTTTTTATATATACATACATGACACCAACAGATGTCAGTCATAGTATATTTGTAGCTATAAAGCTGAGTTCAGACCAAAGGTTAGCGACTAGACAAAGCCCTTTTAGAAAAGTTTCAACTCAAACCAGCTGATGGCGTTGCTGCTACTCAGCTGGTCGAGTCTCCAAAGGCTGGTTTTAGAACGGAAGAGATGTCTGTTGTTTCAGCAGCCATTAGGGAAGTCAGATTGTAAAGTCAGCTACGATTAAAAAATGATCCATAATCCATTTTTCGGAAGCACAACGTGTGAGCTACAGAGTTACTGAAGAGAGGGCGAGGAGGACCCAGGACAAAGCCGTGAATCAGAGAAATAAATAATTCATCGCTAGACATGTAACTGTAGCAATCATCTCACTGTCATTAATCCACAAATGATATATTTAGCTACAAAAAAGCCTAAGTCGAAAGTTAGAACGGAAGTACAAAGAGGCGTTGCTATGGAGATGAGTAGCTCAGTCGGTAGGGAGTTGGGTTGAGAACTGGAGGGTCGCTGGTTCAAGTCTAAAGTACCGAGTGTGGATTTGTAACTGAAGCCAGTTTACCTCTTGGGCACTTCCAAGGCTTTTGAACCCCCTCACCCCCCCAAAAGCTCAGGCCACCGGTTCAGCACTGGAAGCCCCCTCCCTCTAAAACCTCTCCATCTGTGTGTATTTCAGGCCTGTGTGTAGTGATCTATAACAAAAACACAGTGTAAATAGTAATTTGCCCACTGGGGATCAATACAAAGGATTCAATTACACATGTGTTGTCGCATTGGTGTGAAGTGGCAGGTTTCAGAAGGCCTCAGACCAACGAGTTTGTCTCATCGTGTATCTTTGGTCTGAAGATCTGTACTGGGCTTAATGCGTCACACGGTAACAGTTCCTGACCAGCCATTGGTTCTTACTCTGCATGAGTATATTTAGTCAAACCGTTAGCGGTTGTGTCCAGTCATTCCCTTCAGATTCCTAGCTAAATGTCTCTTTTCTTTCACCACGATATTGTTGCTCTCTGCAGAAAGTGTCTCTGATTTCTTTACTTCATTTTAACACAGTCAAGTTTTCTCTGTGTCAGCGCGACAGGACAGAAACAGATTGCTGTTGACCCCCATCAAAGCTCTCTGACCCCGGATATATAGTGTGTAGCACAAGAGGAGATTCAATGGGATTTTCCATCCACTACTGTTCTGAGATAGACGTTTTGAGGAGCTCTTTCTCCAGTCGGTGCCATTCAACCATGAAGAGCACCAGTCAAAGCTCAAAGAATAGAAACAACCACGTGGACTACAGCGATGGAACTATGCAATGTGGTTTTTCCTGTATTAATGTGCAGAAAGGCTAACGTCTCTTTATCGCTGCACACAGATCAATAGTTACGTATTGTTACTCCAGATTCTATTAGTATAGGCAGGGTCCGAAATTCACACAATAAGCGCCAAATGCGGGTACATTTTCCATTAGGTGAGTAAATGTCAGAGGGCTATTTGCCACATGGCGGGTAAGTCTTTGTACCTAAATAGTTCTGTTTTTAATTTGTTATTGTGGTGAAGCTGCAGCTACTTTGAAATGATGAATAGGTGGGATAAACCAGCAAGACGTTAATTTCAGACAATGAGAGTAAGCCGCAGTTACTGTATATTACAGCTGCAAGACCAGAGATCTGAAGTCTTCATACTGCTAATCAGAGTCAGAATCTGAACCAGAATCAGCTTTATTTGCCAGGTATGAGGACACATACAGTACGAGGAATTTTTCTTTGGAACATCGTTGCTCACAATGCGCTTACACATACAAAACAACCAAACAATATACTGTATACGCCACTAATATTTGCATACTCTAAACAGAAACAATATAGAGGCAATAGTGCAATGAGTGCAAAGAAGAGTGCAAAGTATGCAGGAGTGAATTGTTATTTTGGTGGTTGCTGAAGAAAATTTGGATTATAATTTATTTTATTAATTAGTTTCTGTACTCCTACACCTGTAAGTACATTCCTGTGCATCACAATGACTAGGGAGGGAGATGGGTGGGTAAGTTAGACGAATGGGGAATGGGTGGGAATGGATGTGTTTTTGTTTTAAAAAGCAAGAAAAATGTCAAACATGCTTCCCTTTGTTATTCCCAATACAACCTGTAATAATGTATGAGGTTAGAGCAATAAATACGACAATACAATAAATACTTTAAATACGGATATTTATACTTGTATACTTCTTCACAACTGTATGTATCTAGTATCTAGATATTTTATTTTTAGACGTATATTTATATTTATCACTCTACATGTTCTGCACACAAATATAAGCATTTATTTATTTTAATTCATATAACTAATAACTCAACTTTTCCACTGTGTTTTTAATCGTTTCTGTGCTGTATTCTTTTAACCTGTGAACTTTGCACGTAATTTTGTACTACAGTGTAAAGCATATTTTGGAAAAAAAAAGGTATCTGATCACGCAGCTGTAATATACAGTTTGTAAGAGAGGCCGAAAAAAATGAACCCAACAGCAACGGTATCTGATCACGCATATGCAACATTAACTGATGTATTCAGCTCTTTAGTGAAAGGTTGAGAGGCGTTTAAATCGTTGCACCTTGCAATGTTTATTAGCAATAAATCAATTTTTCCACTTCAGCAAAGCAGGGAATACAAGAACAAAGCAGATTCAAAGTGACCAGATGGTAAAAAATTCATTCATCCAGCACTTTTTCTGATCATATTTTACTTCTTAAAAGCTTTTTTTGTATCATAATGTCAGAGTATGTGAAATGTGTGAATGTTTTCCTTTTATGAGAGACAGGAAATGTGGTTGTATGTGAACATGCGATGACAATGCAAATGTTTATTCATTCAAAATAAATCAATTTTGATATTAGCATTTTTGAACTGATCATTTTTAATTTTAATTCATCAAATCATTTTTGTATAAAAAGTATGTATGTATATAACAAATAAATTATTCTGATAATGAATTTTACAAAATAAAATAAATAGGACAGGTCAACGTGATGTTATAAGTGATGGCGTTGCATTCATTCATTCAAAATAGAGGCCCACCAATATATGTTAGTGATGGCGTTGGCATTCCCTGAACTGGGTATCCCTGTTAGTGATTTTAATTGCAATTGTCATCAGAATCATTTATAATGTATAAAGTATGTATGTATATAACAAATAAATTATTCTGATAATGAATATTTACAAATAAAATGTCCACCAGAGGACGGTCAAACGTCCCTGTTAGTGATGGCGGCGTTGCATAGTCTGTCCACCAGAGGACGCTCTACAACGTCCCTGTTAGTGATGGCGTTGCATAGTCTGTCCACCAGAGGACGCTCTACAACGTCCCTGTTAGTGATGGCGTTGCATAGTCTGTCCACCAGAGGACGCTCTACAATGTCCCTGTTAGTGATGGCGTTGCATAGTCTGTCCACCAGAGGACGCTCTACAACGTCCCTGTTAGTGATGGCGTTGCATAGTTTGTCCACCAGAGGACGCTCTACAACGTCCCTGTTAGTGGTGGCGTTGCATAGTCTGTCCACCAGAGGACGCTCTACAACGTCCCTGTTAGTGGTGGCGTTGCATAGTCTGTCCACCAGAGGACGCTCTACAACGTCCCTGTTAGTGATGGCGTTGCATAGTCTGTCCACCAGAGGTCTGTCCACCAGAGGACGCTCTACAACGTCCCTGTTAGTGATGGCGTTGCATAGTCTGTCCACCAGAGGACGCTCTACAACGTCCCTGTTAGTGATGGCGTTGCATAGTCTGTCCACCAGAGGACGCTCTACAACGTCCCTGTTAGTGATGGCGTTGCATAGTGTGTCCACCAGAGGACGCTCTACAACGTCCCTGTTAGTGATGGCGTTGCATAGTTTGTCCACCAGAGGACGCTCTACAACGTCCCTGTTAGTGATGGCGTTGCTTATTATTTTTTTTAAATATACTGTATATCGGCCAATATATCGGAATATCGGATTTTGAAATAACCACATATTTTAATCGGTATTGGCCTTAAAAATCCTTTATCAGTCGGCTCTAATTCAAAACAACTATATTACAAAGCGGACACCCGCGTGGACGGGGCCTTACCCAGAATTCTCTAGGTGGATACTGTAAATGACAAAAACCACTAAAGCTGCATTTCAACAAGCTGTTTGAAAAAGCTGCAACCACAGAATCAGTTAATAGAATAAAACAACATAACCTACCTCATAGAGTAAGTAAACTCCATTCTTTTATGTAAAAAAGATCAATGACACAATAAACAACATGAGCCTGAGTTACAGAGTATCTGCAGTCACACACACACACACACACACACACACACACACACACACACACACACACACACACACACACACACACACAGACAGAGTAAACTGGAAATCAATTGCAATTATTTGAATTGTTTAGAGTGAAGGTTGCAGTCGGAGGGCAGTCCACACTGCTGATGTTAGGTCCCAGTTTGGACTCACACAACCACAAAATAAATGCACATGGCCGTCAGCTGTGACAAACACACACACACACACACAAGACACACAGACACCCCCCTCCTTTGATCGCCTGTAATGTATAACCTATACAGTTATGTATAGCCTGTAATGGACTATACCTATAATCCTATAGCATAGGAAGTGTTCAGTTTAATTTACATTGACCGAAAAACAGCAAAGTAGAAGTGACTAGAATTTATTTGTATTAATTTATTAAATGGTATACAATGCAAAATTTACAGTACAGGTAATTTCAGCACACTTAATTGTCACCCGGCTGTGATTGACAAACGGTATGTTTGCTCATTCTTTTTAGACACTAGGCCCTTACTTGAAGATTTGAGAATTCATGACGAGTATATTTCTTAAACTGTACTAGCTTCTACCAAGTTCATTAATGTAAATGTATATGGACTGTTTTTGTATAGTGCTTTTCTAGTCTTCAAGGTCCCATGGCATGAAACTGTCACTTTATTAGCTTTTTTTAACATTAATATGAGTTCCCCCAGCCTGCCTATGGTCCTCCAGTGGCTAGAAATGGTGATAGGTGTAAACCGAGCCCTGGGTATCCTGCTCTGCCTTTGAGAAAATGAAAGCTCAGGTGGGCCTATCTGGACTGCTATAACTATTACCTTGACAGACTGCATCATCTTCCAGCTTCTCTCAGCCTCCTTATGTTATTTGTGTCTAAGCTTTAAAAAAAAAAAAAAAATTCTGTCAGGTCTACGCTCCATTGCACCCATGGGTGACACACAGTATGTGGGGCATTTGCAGCTTGTGTAACACAAAACTAACATCACAAATAAATGTCTGTGTTCTTCAACAGATTGTGGCTCTCACCATTTTTATCATCCCTGCTTTGTCGTGTGCCATGTTCCGCATCGCAGCACATTTCACATTATGCACATTATAGATGCATGAATATTCATGTGTGCAATTTTCAAGATGCAGTGACACAAACGTCCAGTACAGATTCTTTGTCTGCGGCTGCTTTGTTCTCGCAGACGTCCTCGCTGTCTCATATCAACACCTGTCTGCTGTGGGTTATTTATTACAGTCTTGGATCTGGTCATCAAAGGTCATAACTCACATAGTAGGAATTAATTAACTGCATTCATATCACATTTTGTCTCAAAATGAAACCAGTGCTTTCTTTTGGTTCTGTTGCTTTCATTTCCTGTTTCTTCTGTTGTAAAATCTGCATTTAAACCTCTGCAAACAGTTTATTTTTCCATCGAACTTCTCTTAGGATGCATACTGTACAGTATTTATGTTTTATGAATAAGGGGCAGCTGTGGCTCAGTGGTAGAGCGGTCACCTGCCAATCGCAAGGTTTGTAGTACAGCCCTGCTGTCCCATGATGTCCCATGATCCCTGATGCTGCGTCATCGGAGTGTAAATGTGTGTGAGTGTTTATTTGATGAGCAGGTGGCACCTTGTACGGCAGCCTCGCCATGTGTATGAATGTGTGTGAGTGGGCAATGGTTCCTGTATGATGTAAAAGTGCTTTGAGTAGTTGTTAAAGGTCCATTCTCTTTTATATAGACCTTAGTGGTCCCCTAATACTGTATCTGAAGTCTCTTTTATATAGACCTTAGTGGTCCCCTAATACTGTATCTGAAGTCTCTTTTATATAGACCTTAGTGGTCCCCTAATACTGTATCTGAAGTCTCTTTTATATAGACCTTAGTGGTCCCTAATACTGTATCTGAAGTCTCTTTTATATAGACCTTAGTGGTCCCTAATACTGTATCTGAAGTCTCTTTTATATAGACCTTAGTGGTCCCCTAATACTGTATCTGAAGTCTCTTTTATATAGACCTTAGTGGTCCCTAATACTGTATCTGAAGTCTCTTTTTTATAGACCTTAGTGGTCCCTAATACTGTATCTGAAGTCTCTTTTATATAGACCTTAGTGGTCCCCTAATACTGTATCTGAAGTCTCTTTTATATAGACCTTAGTGGTCCCCTAATACTGTATCTGAAGTCTCTTTTATATAGACCTTAGTGGTCCCTAATACTGTATCTGAAGTCTCTTTTATATAGACCTTAGTGGTCCCCTAATACTGTCCTCTTTTATATAGACCTTAGTGGTCCCCTAAACTGTATCTTTTTTTATATAGACCTTAGTGGTCCCCTAATACTGTATCTGAAGTCTCTTTTATATAGACCTTAGTGGTCCCCCTAATACTGTATCTGAAGTCTCTTTTATATAGACCTTAGTGGTCCCCTAATACTGTATCTGAAGTCTCTTTTATATAGACCTTAGTGGTCCCCTAATACTGTATCTGAAGTCTCTTTTATATAGACCTTGGTGGTCCCCTAATACTGTATCTGAAGTCTCTTTTATATAGACCTTAGTGGTCCCTAATACTGTATCTGAAGTCTCTTTTATATAGACCTTAGTGGTCCCTATCTGAAGTCTCTTTTATATAGACCTTAGGGGTCCCCTAATACTGTATCTAAAGTGTCTTTCTCGAAATTTAGCCTTGGTGCAGAATTACAGCCACTAGATCCAGTCTTACAATGAGCTTTCCCTAGCTGTAGCTTTACATGTTATCGAGGAAAGAGAAAGGGCAAAGTGGAGGTTGGGGGTGTGGCTTTCACCAACAACCATGCTTCGCTGTTTCAAAGCCATGATGTCTCTCTCTTATGGTGGTACCTCATAAGGGGCAAGATTCCAGATCGGCCCATCTGAGCTTTCATTTCCTCAAAAACAGAGCAGGATACCCAGGGCTCGGTTTACACCTATCACCATTTCTAGCCACTGGGGGACCATAGGCAGGCTGGGGGGACGCATATTAATGTTAAAAAACCTCATAAAGTGAATTGTTTACGCCATGGGACCTTTAAGTTTATTACACAAAATATGAGTGTTTTGCTGCAAGGAAAGTTACGATTAGGCATCAAAATGACTAGTTATGATTAGGAAAAAGATCAGGTTTTGGATTAAAACACACTTAAAGAACACATATTTCCTGGGTGAAAGACTCCCGGGTTGCAAACTCTGTTCTCTGGCTTTAAAGTCCTGTATGTTAACGCCCACCCATCGACCCCGACCTCTTCTTTCCACAGTCAATGTTGTGCATACAGCAAAAAAAGCGGAATGGTTATAAATTACAGTGCTTAACTTTTGCAGCTACAGCGGTCTCCTAGTTTCGTAAGATAGCATACGCCTTGGTGTGTTCATTTTCATCCAATATCATTCATGAGAATGTGTTACCCAAAATCAACCCAAACAACAACAAAACTGCAACTCTAGCTGACACCCAACCCCCGTGGAGCCTAGGGATAGACCATTATTATGTTTATGATGTCTGAACAGCTAGTATCGGCCGATCCCTAGTGGAGCCGATCTCTCAGCAGCAGGAGGCCATCACACCTTCTGCTCACCTTCATTTACATGTTCTTTCCCTCCAATGTCCTAATGTTAAAGAGCTCCCGCAGGTTTCCTGTGGACTGGCTCTCCCCCAGGCTGAGCGGTGGATCCATCTTTTTAGGGGCCTCCTCTGGCTGGCCAATGGGCCATTAAATTAAAAATGAAATTAATAGAGAGATGTAGAGGAAGGAAAAGCTCCATTGTCCTCTCAGTTGGGAAGCAGCTCAACAGATGGAGTCATCTGAGCTTATCGTGTGTAAAATTATTATTTCTTTATATTTGACATTCATAAAAGCATACGCAGAACACACACACACACACACACACACACACACACACACACAGTTCAGCATGCCGAGATTGCTTCCATCCACATAAAGGGTATCAAACAAAGCATTTAGAGCTGTTCTAAACAATTACAGATGTTACAAATGTGCAATTAATTGCCTCAGAAATAATTGTAATTAACAATATGATTGTCTCTTTAGTTTCTTTTAGTTTTAGTCTTTTTTAGCTGAGAGAACTAGACCTAGTGCATCTAAATATGACGCCAAAGGGACATACAACACAAGTCCTGAGAGAATAAACCAGTGACACCAAGACTACCAAGCGCCAAAGGCACCTGACCAAGCGTTGCTTTTTGACACAATGAGAGTGAGAATGTGTTGATTTGAAGGTGCGCTATGAGTTGCTGCATGGGTTCAGCGCGATTTCATTTTGGTCTCAAATTGTAGGCATGTCTCCTTGATCCGCTAGCTGCCTGCCCCCTGAACACACCGTGAAAAAGCCCGGTCTCGGGAGACAACACAGGGGTCGTGAACATCAAACACTAGGGACACAGGCTGTGCACCAAAATACAACAAAGGGATTAGTGACAGTTTGTCAATTAGGCATGAAAGTTACGGAGACATGGGGGGAGGCACGTCATGCAAGAACTCATAGTGCACCTTTAAAACTGGATTAATGCTACTAGCAACTGCGTGGAGGAGGGGCGAGGGTGGTGCGCAATCACCGAAAGCTTGCGTAATGTGTCGTACTTTGAATTCCTCATGGGGGTGACGGAAACTACGCACTATAGCTTTAAGGTTACTGGTATTGGTATCCTAGCATTAGAAATGAAACCCAGCCCTATTCAGCTCTCTCTTTTTTAAGAAAGAAATTAGTGCCCAAATGGCTCTTTTTGCATTAGGGGTGTGAATCTTCACAATTTAGATTACGATTATCCTGTCAACAATAACAACCGATTCGATATCACGATGCATCGCAATGCGTATCAGTTGTCAGATATACACTAAGTCCCCTTTTTAATTGTTTTCTGCCTTTAAAAAAGCCACTTCCTGACTACAGCAGACAACAGACTCAGAGCAAAATCAAAACAAGCAGCAATTGGAAAAGCAACATCAGTAGTTCATGGTCTGTCACTGCATTGATGCAGAATTGTCCAGGTCCGCATCGCAATGCTAGTTTGCAGTTAAAAAGGCTGTCTACAGTGGGTACGGAAAGTATTCAGACCCCTTTAAATTTTTCACTCTTTGTTTCATTGCAGCCTTTTTCCAAAATCAAAAAAGTTCATTTTATTTCTCAGTAATGTACACTCAGCAACCCATCTTGACAGAAAAAAACAGAAATTTATTGAAATATCACATGGTCATAAGTATTCAGACCCTTTGTTCAGTATTTAGTAGAAGCACCCTTTTGATCTAATACAGCCATGAGTTGTTTTGGGAAAGATGCAACAAGTTTCTCACATCTGGATTTGGGTATCCTCTGCCATTCCTCCTTGCAGATCCTCTCCAGTTCTGTCAGGTTGGATGGTAAACGTTGGTGGACAGTCATTTTCAGGTCTCTCCAGAGATGCTCAATTGGGTTTAAGTCAGGGCTCTGGCTGGGCCATTCAAGAACAGCCACAGAGTTGTTGTGAAGCCACTCCTTCGTTATTTTAGCGGTGTGCTTAGGGTCATTGTCTTGTTGGAAGGTAAACCTTCGCCCAGTCTGAGGTCCAGAGCACTCTGGAAAGGTTTTCGTCCAGGATATCCCTGTACTTGGCCGCATTCATCTTTCCCTCGATTGCAACCAGTCGTCCTGTCCCTGCAGCTGAAAAACACCCCCACAGCATGATGCTGCCACCACCATGCTTCACTGTTGAGACTGTATTGGACAGGTGATGAGCAGTGCCTGGTTTTCTCCACACATACCGCTTAGAATTAAGGCCAAAAGTTCTATCTTGGTCTCATCAGACCAGAGGATTTTATTTATCACCATCTTGGAGTCCTTCAGGTGTTTTTAGCAAACTCCATGCGGGCTTTCATGTGTCTTGCACTGAGGAGAGGCTTCCTTCGGGCCACTCTGCCATAAAGCCCCGACTGGTGGATTGCTGCAGTGATGGTTGACTTACTACAACTTTCTCCCATCTCCCGACTGCATCTCTGGAGCTTAGCCACAGTGACCATTGGGTTCTTCTTTGCCTCTCTCACCAAGGCTCTTCTCCCCGATAGCTCAGTTTGGCCGGACGGCCAGCTCTAGGAAGGGTTCTGGTCGTCCCCAAACGTCTTCCATTTGAGGATTATGGAGGCCACTGTGCTCTTAGGAACCTTAAGTGCAGCAGAAATTTTTTGTAACCTTGACCAGATCTGTGCCTTGCCACAATTCTGTCTCTGAGCTCTTCAGGCAGTTCCTTTGACCTCATGATTGTCATTTGCTCTGACATGCACTGTGAGCTGTAAGGTCTTATATAGACAGGTGTGTGGCTTTCCTAATCAAGTCCAATCAGTATAATCAAACACAGCTGGACTCCAATGAAGGTGTAGAACCATCTCAAGGATGATCAGAAGAAATAGACAGCACCTGAGTTACATATGAGGGTCACGGCAAAGGGTCTGAATACTTATGACCATGTGATATTTCAGTTTTTGTTTTTTTAATAAATATGCAAAAATTTCTAAATTTCTGTTTTTTTCTGTCAAGATGGGTTGCTGAGTGTACATTACTGAGAAATAAAATGAACTTTTTTGATTTTTGGAAAAAGGCTGCAATGAAACAAAGAGTGAAAAATTTAAAGGGGTCTGAATACTTTCCGTACCCACTGTATTTCAACAAAGAAGGAGACATTTATTACATACATTTCTTTAATACTACAAACTGAATTTGAATAAAGCAATAATAGTCCCAGTTCTTATCTTTGGCCGGCGGTGGCAATGACTAACAGGCAATAGCGTTCCAGCTAATGTCTCCGTCTTATCTACAAACTGGACACGTGTCTTACGTTGCATGTTAGAACAAAAATACACTAGGTTAATATCGTACTGCCTAGCAGCGGGTTGTTTTAACACATCAGACTACGAGTTTGCAGGAAAGGCCATATGTCTTGAATGAACCTGTTTCCCTGCAGTGCAGACATTTGGGCAGATTCTAACTTGTTTTTCTTAAATTGATTTGATGGATATTTATGTATTTGTTATCATTTTATAGCTGCGTTCGTACAACGTTCTGGGCCCTGTAGAAAGTTATTCTCTATGGGACCCACCCCACATCCACAGCGATTCATTCAGGCAACTTTTTGGGCCCTCATCACATAAGGGCCCTGGGTACTCAGACCCCTTTACACCCCCGAGTATGTACATGTCTCCCAAATATTATTTAATTTTACTTTGTATAATTTATTTTCTCTTTATTTACTCTCAAGCTGTGGAATTCACTACCAGACTACATCAGACACAGTGACTTAATTACTTTCTTGAGAAACAGACTTAAAACATATCTGTTCAAGATGGCTTATGGGATGACTTATATTTTTTATGTTTATTTCATTTTTATTTTTATTTTGAGGACTATAATTTTTCATGACATTCGACGATTGTTTGTGAAGTGACCTTGGGTGTCATGGGGTGGGTGTCAATAAAAAAATTGTATTATTATTATTATTATTTCTTTGTTTTTAATATTTTGCTCAGGTCTATTGCAAGGGAATGTTTGGTTTTTGTGTTGTCTTCCTCAATGTAATCACACCTTCAGAGTCAATTATCTCCATCTCCCTCCGTCCAGCTCCAACCTGTCAGAGGATCAGAGGAGCGCCTACCCCCCCCCCTCCCTCCCTCCGGCTCTCATTAGCTAATTGAAATGGCCGTGGCTGGGAATGGGAGCAATGCATCGGCTTAACGAGGGAGCCGTTTAGAAGTGATTTGGGAAGTAGGGACCGTCCTTTGAAGAAACCAAGCCAAGCGTAAAAATTAAAAGGATTCTCTGGAAACACATTTCAGGTGTAACCAATGGGATTCACACTTCTTATAAAATGGATAAAGCCAGAACCTAATCCCCTCTTTCTTGGTTTAAGGTGCATTCCAAGCGGAGACAGTGAACTTCAGCACAGCACACAATGCCCCATGAATCCTCTATGTAGGTGTTTTCACCCATAAATTCCCAGATTACGTATTCATAACAGCTGAATATTAACTTAGGACTTGTTCACAAGCAACCAAACATTATGTTGCATAATATCTTTTTTCGTTTCATGTTGCATATAATGTCGAGAGCATCGAAATGCAAAAACCTTTCAATGCTTTAACATTCACACACAGATGGTGGTTGTACTATACTGGTGGGGACGCTGTGTCGACTTAGATCTTTTCCCAAGAGCCGTATTTAAACCTGAACATTAACCGTTAAATGTCAAAGCCCAGACTTAACCCTGATCTTTTCGTTGCCATAATTCATTAATCCTGAACTGAACCTCTATTGGTACCCAGATACAACTGTACCGCAGATGAAAGTAATTGATTTTTTTTTCGGGTTTTACTACCATACTTGATGTGGATTCGATGTGTAAGTCCTAATGATGATCAATGTGGTAACACCACAACTACAGTACACAGAAGAGCAGGAGGATTGGTTTTCTGTTTGCTTGGTTTGTCTGTCTGTCAGCGAGATTACGGAAAAACTACTGGGCCGGTTTTTATGAAACTTGGTGGGAATGTGTACCATGGGACGGTGGTCTGCGCTGCCCGAGTGCCCTTTTTAGTTTTTCATCTGCATTCCCTGAGCAGTGTATAATAATGCAGCAAAAGGGAAGGCAGCAACAAAGCATCTTAGAGAGTAGAAGCAGAGAAACAAAGAAATGACTGACAAAACAACACAAAATGTCCAGAATGAAAGTTGTTTGGTGAACCTATAGAACACAAAGACACAAAGATATTCATTGGCTTTTAACTTTATTAATACAGTTTAGCCCAAAAAGACTTTTACCACATAATGATTGAAATCACAAAAATTATCTGCGGCGGCCATGCAAGGATAGTGGGATGCACTGTGTGTGTGTGTGTGTGTGTGTGTGTTGTGACAGATACTGAGGGATGAAAAGATGGAGAGCTGCAGAAGAGAAGAGGAAAAAGCAATTAAAGCATCTTCGCTCAAGTCACCGCTCACCTTGTCTCACGGGACAGAGCGAGCGCACACACACACACACACACACACACACACACACACACACGTCCACCCAGGGGAAAATGAGCTGATTAGGGGTGTCAGACAGGTTTATTAGGTCTGTGTGGACGAATGTGTGTGTCTGTCAGTGGTCACTGTCAGACAGCCGCCGCACAGCGCGCAGCACAGCTGGGTCATCGTGCTTATAATTAAGATAAGAGGAAGAGGCTGCTGCCATCGCTTCAACTTTCATTTCTATTACCTCCCCCTCTCTTTGTCTGCCTCTTCTCCTCCTCCTCCCCCCTCTCTCATTCTCCCAGCCGTGTTGTGAGTGCAGGGAGCCGCTGGTGACTAGTTACAGGTTACCTCAGACAGGTTACACAGGCGCCAGTCATCAGATAACCCTGAGAGAAAAGCACTTCCTCTGGAGAGGCTGCGGGTGTTAATGGTCCTCACAAAAAGACTAGAGAAAGAGACCACGGGAAATAAAGACAGAGAGACTGGAAGAATGACAAAGAAACAAAGAGAGATTGAAAGAAGGTAAAGAGATACATATTAATGAATGCAGAAAGACAAAAAGAAAAGTATTGAAAGCAAGAGACCGAAAGACAATGAAACAGAATGATGGATGGAAATTAAGGAAAAAGACAGAAAAGAAAGAGAAATGGAGACAAAGAGAAGACAAACACAAAAAACAAAAAGAAAAGAAGACAGAGAGAAAGAAAATGATTGAAAGAGAGAAACAGAAAGCAAAGGAAACACAAAATGACGGATGGAAATTTAGGTAAAGACAGAAAAGAAAGAGAACATAAAAGACTTAGAGACAGAAAATACAGCCAGAAAATATGGAACACGTAAAAAGAAAGACAGAAGAGAAGAAGGAAGACAAGAGAGCAAGTAAAAGTGTATGTGACCAAACAATATGTGACTATGTGGCTGTATGAACAGTACCTGTATATTACTGTACAGAATGAGACTTTAACTGTGAGTGTATGGGACCGTATGTAACTGTATGGGACCATAGTATGTAACTGTATGTGACCATAGTATGTGACAGTATGTAACTGTATGTGACCGTATGTAACTGTACGTGACAGTATGTAACTGTATGGGACCGTATGTAACTGTATTTGACAGTATGAAACTGTATGGGACCGTATGTAACTGTATGTGACAGTATGTAACTGTACGTGACAGTATGTAACTGTATGGGACCGTATGTAACTGTATGTGACAGTATGTAACTGTACGTGACAGTATGTAACTGTATGGGACCGTATGTAACTGTATGTGACAGTATGTAACTGTATGTGACCGTATGTAACTGTATGTGACAGTATGTAACTGTACGTGACCGTATGTAACTGTATGGGACCGTATGTAACTGTATGTGACAGTATGTAACTGTACGTGACATTATGTAACTGTATGGGACCGTATGTAACTGTATGGGACCGTATGTAACTATATGTGACAGTATGTAACTGTATGTGACAGTATGTAACTGTATGGGACCGTATGTAACTATATGTGACAGTATGTAACTGTATGTGACCGTATGTAACTGTATGTGACCATATGTGACAGTATGTAACTGTATGGGACCGTATGTAACTGTATGTGACCGTAGTATGTGACAGTATGTAATTGTATGTGACCGTAGTATGTGACCGTATGTAACTGTATGTGACAGAATGTAACTGTATGTGACAGTATGTAACTATATGTGACAGAATGTAACTGTATGTGACAGTATGTAACTGTATGGGACCGTATGTAACTGTATGTGACCGTATGTAACTGTATGTGACAGTATGTAACTGTATGGGACCGTATGTAACTGTATGTGACAGTATGTAACTGTATGGGACCGTATGTAACTGCATGTGACAGTATGTAACTGTATGTGACCATATGTAACTGTACGTGACAGTATGTAACTGTATGTGACAGTATGTAACTGTACATGACAGTATGTAACTGTATGTGACCATAGTATGTGACAGTATGTAACTGTATGTGACCGTAGTATGTGACAGTATGTAACTGTATGTGACAGTATGTAATTGTATGTGACCGTAGTATGTGACCGTATGTAACTGTATGTGACAGTATGTAATTGTATGTGACCGTAGTATGTGACCGTATGTAACTGTATGGGACCGTATGTAACTGTATGTGACAGTATGTAATTGTATGTGACCGTAGTATGTGACCGTATGTAACTGTATGTGACAGTATGTAACTGTACGTGTCAGTATGTAACTGTATGTGACCGTATGTAACTGTATGTGACAGTATGTAACTGTATGTGACAGTATGTAACTGTATGGGACCGTATGTAACTGTATGGGACAGTATGTAATTGTTTGTGACCGTAGTATGTGACCGTATGTAACTGTATGTGACAGTATGTAACTGTACGTGACAGTATGTAACTGTATGTGACCGTATGTAACTGTATGTGACAGTATGTAACTGTATGTGACAGTATGTAACTGTATGGGACCGTATGTAACTGTATGTGACAGTATGTAACTGTATGTGACAGTATGTAACTGTATGGGACCGTATGTAACTGTATGGGACAGTATGCAACTGTATGTGACCGTATGTAACTGTATGTGACCGTATGTAACTGTATGTGACCATATGTGACAGTATGTAACTGTATGGGACCGTATGTAACTGTATGTGACCGTAGTATGTGACAGTATGTAATTGTATGTGACCGTAGTATGTGACCGTATGTAACTGTATGTGACCGTAGTATGTGACAGTATGTAATTGTATGGGACCGTAGTATGTGACCGTATGTAACTGTATGTGACAGTATGTAACTGTATGTGACAGTATGTAACTGTATGGGACAGTATGTAACTGTATGGGACAGTATGTAACTGTATGTGACTATTGTGCCTGTATGTGACTGCACTGTATATGACTGTATGCCACTCTTTATGTGACAGTATGGGCCTGTATGAGCCTGTATGCGCCTGTGTTTGACTTTATGTGACCAATGTGGCTGTACGTGGCTGTATGTGGGTGTATGTGACCGTATGTGGCTGTATGTGACTGTATGTGACTGTATGTGACTGTATGTGACTGTATGTGAATGTATGTGAGTGTATGTGACTGTATGTGGCTGTATGTGAGTGTATGTGACTGTGGGGATATAAGTGACTGTATGTGAGAGGATGTGAGTGGATGTGACTGTATGTGCCTTTATTTGACTGTATGTGAGTGGCTGTGACTGTATGTGCCTGTATGTGAGTGTATGTGAGTGTATGTGGACGCATGTGAGTGTATGTGACTGTGGGGATATATGTGACTGTATGTGGCTGTATGTGGCTGTATGTGACTATATGTGGTGGTTCTCTGTCCTGGGCTGAAAGAGTGGTGTGCTCCCACCATGCAGTTTTATCTAAATTGTAATCTTAATTGTGTCCTCCAGAAGCGCTAGACTCTGAAAACCTGCACAGAGCCTCAGTGAAGCCACTTAAACGTGCATAAATCAATTTGTGTGATACTAAAATTGGGTAACATGACTGTGTTGTGTGAAATTCTTCAGTCCTGTACTGAGAATCAACAACTCCAAAGATTTAAGCCTCAATTTGGATCATTGATTCATTTTGTAATGCTCCCATAAGCCCCTAAAAAATGAGTTGTACATTGAAGTTGTACATTGAGTTGTTATTGAAGAAAATAGAATAACATGAATGCAATAGTTTGTGTATTTGTCTAAAGACATTTTATGCTTGTGAAGTAGATTTTGGAGCATTTTTGCCCCATCATGGTGAAAAGATAAATCACACAATGCAGCTTTGTAAATAGTCTGTTCATTATTCTGTATATCATATATATGTACAGTGTGTATTTCTGTGGTACTGAGCATTTGGAGTTGTGGAAAGCGAATCTCCGGTCATGCTAGTGATATTAAATGCTAATCAGCATGATAACACGCTGTTAGGGATAATTCTAAAGAATTACCCCTTTGGTTCGCTAACCACACTATATGTTTCCAGATCTCAGACAGAAAACAGGAGAATGAAATTAAATGCTGAAAATACCTGCAGGCAAAGGAAGCCTCAGAAACGTCTCATCAGACAGACCTAAGCAACTTCGGAGTCTTTTTATTAATCAAAAAAGAATCAGGTTACATAGTGAGATTTATGGTGTGGGTGTGGTGTTTGCGGTGAAACAGTGGAGAGTATACAAGGTGATTTCACTCAAGCTAGAAACTACAGATTAACACATACACATTTGCACGTACTCAAACACATAGACACACAGATAGACACATAGACACATACAGTACACTAGTACACACATGTACACACACAGACAGGTAACATACAGACAGATAACATAGGCTACAGAAACACATACACACACATACACAGATACACAAAGACCTACACACCAAAACCCAAAACCCGCGTTTCTTGTGCTAGTCTTCTCAAGGTTACAGACCATATTTGGCATAGAAAAGTAAGCTTGACCCAGGACAAAATGTTCTTATCACATAAATGAAAACCTTAAACTATAAATGACCTTTGTATCACACAAACTGGCTGCTTAGAAAAATCGCAGGCCTCCTAACGTGCTCATAACTCATAAATGGGGTTAAACACAGTGCATCTAGTTGATTTAATACCAGCAAGGATTTTCTAACACATTATAAGCATATGTTAAGCATAATAAAATCCCTAACACACGCACACAATGAAGATGCTAATATGCTAATAACATTTCATTGATTGAATGCTAATATGCTAATGTTTAGCAGGTATACTGTTTTATACTGTTATACTGTCTTCCTTTTTCTAAAACTTCAAGTATTTTTGGCGCCTAAACCTAACCAAATAGTTTTGTGCTAATCAAGCTGTGTATAAAAGGCTGTCAGTGGGTAGTGATTGTTGAAGTGCATGAACCACACACACACACACACACCTACTCAGCCAAACAGAGTATTACCAGACGCCCATGTACTGTTTGCACTGTAGCTTTTGAATGAAATATCAAAGGAGAGAAGTGGTTTCCGTCCGTGTTTTGGCAGACACACCTGGGCGAAGTTGGAAACTGGGATTATCTTAATATACAGTCCTAATTTAGTCCTCCGCAACATTGAGGTCCTTCGACCCGGATTCTAAGCTTTACGCCAGGATAAAGATGGAACAGTACAGCGGTGGAGCTCGTCCCCAGAGGGATAGGCAGCCACCACGTCATTTGGGTGACTACGAAGTGGACTATCCTAACCACAGATCACATAGAATGAGCACAGTACAGTACAAACATGGGCAAGAAGAGGATGAGTATCAACCACTGGATGGAGCAGCCAAGATGACTTCTCTCACTCCTCATCACCCCGACCCCTATCTACTCAGGGGGAATACAGAGCAGAATGAGCAGTATAGCTCCAACAGCATTTCCAGGGAGCTGGCGAGGATAAGGGAGGAAAACACACGTCTTCATAGGGACCTGGAGACGCTTCCCTCACTCAAAGATGACATGAAGATTATGATGGAGACCGTACCTTTTGACAACCTTAACGTTGTGTGGTTTAGATATGACTACAGAAAGCGCTCCTGTGGGTTATATTTCCGCCACCGCTACTAACAAAATCGAAATATCATACCAAGCTAAAATCAGGGCAGCCTCGGGGTTCTCCAAGTTAAATGTAAGACATCTTGCTTCATTAAATGGTGGAAATAAACAACATATATCGTCATTGTCGGTTTGGAGGACTTGTTACTGTCTAAGATTAGCGTGTTAGCATGGTAGCGTTATGGTAAATAGCACTACACACAATGATTGAGTTTGATTTTCCCATTTCACATCATGGGGCGTTGGTGGAATCAGAGCGGCACTAAGACCTGGAACCATAAAGAAGCAGGAATATTCTAGAAAATTAATTTCAGATGCAACTGATAACATTCAGACATCGTATAAACTGATAAACCCTAATCCTCTATTTTTCCAGCACAGTGGTTTGGTCCCCCTCTCTGTCTGTGGCAGTAATGAACTTTAAAAATGCGTGAGTGAATCGCCACGTTCGGTTAAAGCAGGGGTCTTCTTTGTTTTCAAGGACCCCTAAGATGAAAGAGGGGCCGACTAGGGACCCCTTACTAGTTTGTACATATATTGTATACAATTGAGTTGCATATTAAACTGGACCGGATGGATGTAAATGAATAGATATGGATTATGTATGCAAAATGTGCCCACATTATGAAAAAAAAATCACTTTTTCTGGGATTTGGGGTTTTATTTTGTGTCTCCGGTGCTTCCACACGCATACACACTTGGAAAAAAAAAACATCCATGCTGTTCTGAGTGAGATACGGTTTCTGAACGTCCTCTGCCTTCAGTCTCCGGGTGAGTCTGCTCCACATCTGCACGACCGTCTACGCCATGGCCCGCAACAAATGGTGTGCGCTAACAACTTTAGCTAATACCACATCAGCTAGCTTTTTCTCCAACTTCAGTAGTACGAGGCAGGATTAGCTGGGAGATGTTAGTAGTTCTATACAATTTCTTTTGTAGATCTATGTGAACTTGTGTGTGCTGTAGCAGGTTCTGAGTTTGAATCCAGGTCGTCCCGGGCCTTTCTGTGTGGAGTTTGTATGTTCTCCCCATGTTTGCGTGGGTTTCATCCGGGTGCTCCAGTTTCCCCCCCACCATCAAAAAACATGTACTAGCTTCGCCAGTCAGTGCCCTTGAGCAAGGCCCTGGCTCAGATCTGGAGTTGGTCCCCGGGCGCTGTGATTGGCTGCCCACTGCTCCCTTGAGGGATGGGTTAAATGCAGAGAATGAATTTTGCTACATGTATGTGTATGGGACGGTAAAAGTACCTTTACCTTACCAGTGTTTTGCCATTGAGACTGAGGTGGGCAACCGCTAGCAGCGCTAGCTTCTAGCTAGTAGCTGTGTACTGCGCATGTGTGACTCCCAACACAGATGGGATAGAAGTGAGATGTCTCACTCTGTAGCTAAAACAGAGAGCTCAACACACTGGGTGAAAAGAGGAGCTGCAGCAATGTGCAGTACAACAAAAAACAATCAAAATATGATGTTTTTTTGAAAATGAAACCATGTAAACCTATTATGGTACAACCTCAAAACACAATTATAAACCTGAAAATGAGCAGAATATGGGTGCTTTAAATATACATGTGGAAAGCCCAGTGACTCCCTGAGCTGAACTGTAAGGCTACCATAGCGGCTACCGTTTTTAACCTTTATTTATTCAGGGAAGGTTTGCTAAGAGGCAGCCGGTGCAACCACCGTCTGACCACCTCAGTGGGGGTAATGAGGGAGGGACAAGTGCTGCTCTTTCATTTTCCCCACCCGGATTTTATCCTGTCGGTCTGGGGATTGTCAAGCTCGCTTCTTTAACCTTTAGGCCACCACTGCCCTTAATAAGCTTATTTTCAATTTGTAAATGAAATGATTTATTTTCACAAACAGGCTGAAACTTTGCTATCCATATGTTGGATTCATATTGATGTATATTTTCATTTTAGAAAACTTTCAAAAGAAATATTTTTAAATACATAATTTAAAGCCCCCCCTGCATTACCTTCCCTAGTGGTCATGGACCACATGTTGAATACCTCTGGTTTAAAGGAATACTTTCTCCTCAAAATGGCCATTTGTATTTCAATTCCTCACCCCCCTGTGTGACTTTGAATCCTTTGAGAAAAGTTTGTTTTTCTCGCGTGCCTCCTCAGAGATGGAAGAATAAAAAAAGGAACTGAGAAGTGTTGATGAACTGACATTATCACTCCATGATTCTTGGTTCTTGGATTTTTTAGACCACTGTGGAAGCATGCCAGAAAAACCCACTTTTCTTCAGGAATTGAAGGTAACACAGACTAAGGACTTTCTATACAAATGCTTGTTTTAAAGGTGGAAGAATTGCTTTTACTCAGAAGAATTTTGAATGAGTTTATACAGGCTTATTTTGTTTTTTGTTATTACGAGACACATTTCAAACTCTTGGCATAAATACCAGAATAACCTTTTGACACCGACATGTACGAGACATTTTCTCCACGCTGTAATTGTCTTAATGACACACTAAGAGTTTGCTGAAGGATCTGTGAGATCTAAGCTAAACTCAACACACTCTTTGCATTACAGACGCCCCCGGCAGCGAGATTTTTTACTCTCTTCACTGTGCAAACACGACAGGGTTCAAACAGGCCAGACAAGTAAACGTAGCTGTGTGCCGCCGAAAATGACTTCCCCGGCTCGCTAATTGGCTCAACTTGTCCACACTGAGAGCACTCAACTCACGTAATTACGCTCAGGGCTTGTTCAAGCGGCGACAAAAATGGAATTCATGATTGAATGCAATTATTCCCCAGAAGCTGGAATCTCAGCAGCTATTTGACTTTGTCACTTTGATAGTGTTTTTTTTCTTTTTTTTGACACACTCCGTTTTACATCCGGCACACGTCCGCCCCTCTGCCGTCGACAGACAAAGAGAGGCCAGAGGAGCGCTCTGTCTCTCTAGCCGCCTCTGTCACCCTCGCTCTGCACACCTTTCAGCGCCGTGATAAATGAAACGTGTAACTCATTTATCACCGCTGATGTCACTTTCCTTAAGACCTGATTTTAATGCTGACCTAGTGGAAAAGACATCTCTGTGGAAGAGGGAGGAAAAAAAAAAAGACAGAGGGAGAAGCAGCTTGCAGGACAACCTTGAAATGCCTGTCCCTGTCAGGTGTGTGTGTGTGTGTGTGTGGACCAGGTTTTACTACATTTTTGGGCACCAAAAACTGGGAAACAGTATACTTATGGGGTCCTGACAGCTTTGTGGGGACAAAATGCTGGTCCCCCCAACTTTAAAGGGATGTTTGAGGAATAAGACTTGTTTTTAGGATGAGGGTTAGAATTAGGTTATGGTTAGGGTTAGGGTAAGGGTTAAGGTTAGGCATTTAGGTTATGGTTAGGGTTAGGGTAAGGGTTAAGACCTGGTTTTAGGATGAGGGTTAGAATTAGGTTATGGTTAGGGTTAGGGTAAGGGTTAAGGTTAGGCATTTAGGTTTGATGGTTAAGGTTAGGGTAAGGGGCTAGGGAATGCATTATGTCAATGACTGGTCCCCACAAAGATAGTGAGACACACTTGTGTGTGTGTGTGTGTGTGTGTGTGTGTGTTCTTAATGGGGTGATATTAGGACTATTTAAACCATTAGCGCTGATCTTTCTGTCACAGGCGTTAGTTCAACTCTGCAGCTTTTGATTCATTTCAGAGGTATCGTACTCTCTCTCCCTGTCATTGTGTGCGTGTGTGCGTGTGTGCGTGTGTGCGTGTGTGTGTGTGTGTGTGTTGATCTGATTTACATATGGACATTTTGCTGAACACCCACATGTTGTCAGCAAACCACTTCAAGCTCGCACCTGGAGTTTCACAGCACTAATATTTGTGCTCTGCTCAGCCTCACTGAAGGTGTACTGTATTGTCTCTACTGTTCCAGCCAATCAGTTTATTCCATTTATGTTTTTATGCTAGTGAAAACAAAATGTTGGTTTGTGCACGATGTCCTTTATCACACTAATGACGATTCTCTCAAACCAATCCTTGGTCGACAGTGCTCTCCACCTTCTAACATAGGATCAGCTGACCGATACCTTGACCCTTGTGTTGTCCTTCGGGTCCCAGAGACCCCCCTGTATTCAATTGTATTTCTCAGCTACTGTGGCCTCGGCCTCCGTGGTCCCGAGACCCGTCCTTCACTCAAATGTGTAACCTAATCTCATCCTCCAGAGTCTCAGAGTCCCGATGGTCGAGGAGGGAGTAGTGAAACACACGTATAATCGCATAAAAAAACAAGGGTCTCCAAGACATGAAATGAAAAAGGCCCCGGGGACCCCGGAGCACAACAGCAGGCTAATACAAAATGTAATCAAACTAAATAAGTCCCTGTGACACGAAAGGACAACATAAGGGTTAAAGTAGAATGAGACCTCACACCCCCCCACCTCCCCCCATATACCCCAGTACCAAACTCCTTCCTTCACACATTGCAAAACGCTTTGTTTGCATCACGTAAAACTGCAGTAATCCAGGAGTATTTCCCTACCCGGTCCTCCAGGTACCTGCACAGACTTGTTTGCTTGTTAGCGACGTGTTCATCACCTGATCATCAGCCTGATCCTCCATTTCAACAATGAATGAATGAAAAATAGCTATGTGTATTTATCCAAATTGGTGCTTAGTCACCTATGTAGCAGCTGATGGGAGCTGGCTGCAGGACGACTCAATCACCATGAACCGTTTTTACTGTCAATCAGACTATAACTAGTGAGAACTAATGAGACTTTGCTCATCAATTCGGGACAACTGCTTGGATTTTAGGACTGTCCCAAATTTTCTGTCTGGTAACCATCACGTTGTCTACTACATATTTATACGCATATCGGATCGTGCAGAGAGCACAGAGGCTTACATACCTGTTCCACCTCGGGGAGTACAAACCTTACAAAGCAAACCTTAGTGTGGCCCTTTGAGGTCATTTATCTTCAATAAAAGTAAAACCATCATCAGAATGGAAACCAAATGAAATCGCTGCATTCTTAATTTTACTTAAACATCGGACTCTTGAACGTACCGTAACACCAGCCATCAAATACATGTTGTGGGGTAAAAAGTACAATATTGTAGGGCTACAACTAATGAAAATGGTGAAAAATGTGGATCAGTGTTACCCAAAAGGCCCAAGGTTGACGTCCTCAAATGTCTCGTTTTGTCCACAACTCAAAGATATTCAGTTTACTGTCACAGAGGCGAGAAGAGACTAGAAGATATTCACATTTAACAAGCTGACATCAGAGAAATCATACTTTTTTTTCATTACAAAAAAGACTCAAACCGCTCGATTGCTTCTCAAAAGTAACTGAGATTGAATTCATCGTTGCAGCTCTACGATATTCCTCCTTGAAATGCACACGTTGGTACAGAACACGTGAGTGGTGCAGTGCATCGCTGCTTATAGGACGTGTAGGATCCTCATAATGAATTCAGAAAGAAAAGAAAAAGAAAGTGAGAGTGTGAACAGTTACTCTAACGCCCCCCACCCCCCCTCCTCCCATCTCTCTCTCTCTTTGTCCCTCTCTTTGTCCCTTCTCTCCCAATTCAGTAGCTGATTCTGATCCTCCCCACCGGCCAGCCTTTCCGTGTGTGTGCGTGTGTTTCTCTGGTTATTAAGCTGCTGTCAGTGGGAGGTATGGAGCTCCATCCATTAACCCTAATCACCTCTGGGCCCCTGGCCACCCGCTGCATGCACACACACACACACACACACACACACACACACACACACACACACACACACACACACACACACACACACAGAGGAAGTCTTGTGGTACATACGCTGCTCTGATGGAGGGCATCTTCTGCATTACTGGGGTCGCTGTCCGCCTGCACACTTGTTACAAACACATGCACGTTGTACGGTGTATATACTGAAGCAACATACAGTGTAATGTACACACTGATGCATTCATGCGTGTACAGTGCAGTACAGGGCAGTACAGGGTGGGCGCGGCCGGTTGGCCCTCTTTGTTCTGCAAATAAGTGTTTGTTTTTTTTAAAAATAAGATCAAAAGACATTTCAAAATGTTTAAAAGTTGTCATACTTTTATCCGAATTGAAACATTTAAAAAACATTTGTGTTTTTTTTTTTTCATAATATATTGTAAAGTTGTTTGTTGCCTGATAGAATCAGATTGATTTGTCTGTGTTTTTTCTTTCAGAGTATGTTCTTTCGAGATGAATGAAACTAAACAACATTTGAAAATGTGTGTGTGTGTGTGTGTGTGTGTGTGTGTGTGTGTGTGTGTGTGTGTTTTGATAGGGATACTCATTCCTGTTATTATGATGGCCAAAAGTAGCGTTGTATCATTCAGCCCTGGTCTCTACTACATTCATCCACAGAGACACTTGTGTTCCTAACAGGAGCACGCTTCTGACAGATGTTGGATGTTACGCAGTACGTCTATAACCATTTTACTGCACTCATGTGTAGCATTTCCACACACACACTGAAGTGTCCTTGAGAGACAGAGAGAGAGAGAGAGAGAGAGAGAGAGAGAGAGAGAGAGAGGCCGACATGGGACAAAGAAAAGGTGAGGCTCACAAGGATAAAACAACATCCCAGGGTGGAGCGCCGAGTGGAGCGGACACATTCAGTACAGAGCTGCAGAAATCAGTGGATCAGCTGTCAACTATCACATGAATCATCGACTATTTTGATAATTCATTAATCGATTTGAGTCCTTTTATAAGTAATCTGAATATCTTTGAGTTGTAGACAAAACAAGACATTTGAGGACGTCATCTTGGGATTTGGGAAACACTCATCGCTATTTTCTGATATTTTATCGACCAAAAAACTAATCGATTGATCAAGAAAATGGTCCTAAGGTGCAGCCATGGATGTCGCTTATTTTAGGGGGTCTGAACAAGACGTCATGTTGGGCTTTAGGAAACTGATCCACATTTTTTTTTTTTTTTTTTTTACCATTTTCTGACATTTTAGAGACCAAACAACTAATTGATTAATCAAGAAAATAAAAAAAGAAGAGCGACAGATTAGCCGACAATGAAAATAATCGTTAGTTGCAGACCTTGCAGATCATGTTACTATTCAAACAATTTAAGACAATTTCTGCACGCAATGTTGATTATTAAGCACAAACACGCGCACACACACACACACACACACACACACAGTTTGAGGCACTATCTTTGTGGGGACCTGTCATTGACATAATGCATTCCCTAGCCCCTTACCCTAATCCTAACTATAACAACTAAATGCCTAACCCTCACCCTCACCCTAACCTAATTCTAAACCTAATCCCCAAACAGCCCTTTAAAGTTGTGCGGTCCAGCATTTTGGCCAAACAAAGCTGTCAGGACCCCAGTAGTAAACTGAACTCATAGATTTTGGACCCCATGAATATAGTTCAACCTGACCACAAACACACACACACACACACACACACACACACACACACACACACACACACACACACACACACACACACACAACACTCACACACACACAAATAAAAACACAAACTTTCAGACACTGTGTCAACCTCTTTGTCTCTGAGGCAAACCGAAATCTTCTGCATGCTGGAATGTAATAGCTGTGTGTGTGTTTATGCACGTGTGGGTCTATGTATGTCTCTGTGTTTGTGTGTCTGTGTGTGTGTGTGTGTGTGTGTGTGTGTGTGTGTGGCAGTGTTTTTGGAGGCAGAAGACCTTGGACATCAAACATTTATCGCGTTGAAAAACTACATGTGTGACAGCGGCAGGCGAGGCTTCAGGAGGAGAGCAGCGTGAAAAATGGATGAACTTCCAGAGAAAAGGGACCATCTATTCTGAGAAAGAGATAAGGAGGCCAGGAGGAGGCGGAGGTAGGCAAGGGTGGTCTCCTCTCATGTGTGTGTGCGTGTGTGTGTCAGTTGACTGCCCTTGTGACAGCCAGTTGGGACTTTTACACCTTTGAGAGTTAAGGGACGTTGTTGCAAAGTGAGGTCAAAGTGTTGCTGGTGGAGGTTTGTGTGGGTGCAACCTGAGGGTCAGCGGGCTATCTCAAACACCATTTCTATCATCAGTCTTTCTGTGAAGACCTAAAAAATGAACAGCTGACAGACGGCGAGGGAAAAGAGAGATGATGATGTCACATAGACAACCAGCGATGTGCTCAGAACCTGAAAGTTGTCGTCCCTTAAATCATATTTAAGTCTGTAAATTGTGTGCAAGGTTAATCCTGCAGGCTAGTAAATGCTGTCTTCTTGGTTCTCTTCCTGTATTTGGGTCAGGTCACATTCTCACCTAAAGTGAACCAAACTCTTTTCAAGTGCACCACAATTCAGATGAGCTTTCACACCGCCCCAAACCAAACCAACACTGCAGTTACCTAAATGACTAGTATCGTACAGAATGGTAAAATCTGAAAACGTCATCATTTTTCACAAAAACATATGCAAATGGGAATATTTATTATACCACAAGTAGATCAGACCAGGCAATCTGATTGGTCAACTAGACATTTAGATTAGTTAAAAGCAGATTGATAGTAGGGCTGTAACCTCCCAGTGGACTGGTCCATTTATTGGTCGATACGTTCTGGCTCGACCAAAATTCTGATTGGTCAATTTTTTGCCGTGTTATTCCATCAGGTGGAAGCATGGACCGTTACGGTCTATGGGTGGAAAGCACTAATTGCTAATGGGGGTGTTTACAGAGCACCCCTGTTTCACAGGTAACAGGCTGTCTTCAGAACACCCCCCTTGTTTTCACCTTTTTTGGATTAGCCCGACCCACCGGAGACAGACTGAAGAAAGAACTAGAAAGCCTTCGTCTGATGGTTAGCTGAATATTTATGTAACTGTGAGTGTTTAGTTTCCAGTCAGTCCTCCTCTACCATGTCCAAGACATCGGCAGTGTGGCAGCATTTTACACAAATACATAAAAGGAAAAAAGTTGAATGCAAAGTTTGCGCACCCACCGGTTCCCCAGACCCCCCCATACTCCCCCAGACCCCCCAGACCCCGCTGGATGTTAAGCCTCTATCATCCAAACGCTAAAATAATATCACGGAAGGAATTGTGAAGCTGTCTCAGGATATGAGGCTGATGCAGCGCTGTCAGAGCCGACAGACGAGTCATTTCACTGCAAAACAATTAGGTCCAAAACTATTTAATATACTGCAAATAGCCTACAAGGACAAGTACTGCAGGACAGTACAGTTAATTAATCTAGCATTTTTTTCCGCTCCATTTATTTTCCATTTTTTAATATATATATATAATATTACTCCGCCATTTCCAACTGATGTCAACATTCCAGAGTTGCATCAAAAACTGCATAATCCATATACACCCAAAAACCTGATGCTAACAGAGATGCTAATGTTTATCATGTTACTATCTTGGCTTATTGTAGTTCAAGTCAGCAGTTGGATTCAATTCCAGTGTTGCAATCAGAGCTTTAAATTGACACCCGCCAACCCGCCAAATGAGGGTGACATTGTAGCGTTACTAGCCGTTTTGGCCGGTGATGAAGGAAGCGAATAACATTGCATCTGTTTGATTTGGCCGGCTGCACAAACCATGTGTCAGGTTGCCAGATTGGTCTGTTTTCAGCCGAAGAGATTTTAGCGGTTTTGTGTGTGTTTGGCTTGGCAGCGTAATCTTTATCTGGCAACGCTGCTTGTAGGACTGCTGATCAAAGATGTTAATTTAAAGCTCTGATTGCAAAGTTACACAGCTCTGTATACACTACCTGCTGTTTACTTAGGCCACTGTATTCACATTTTTGTTTTTATTTCACACTTGCTTTGGCAACTTATTTGCATGCCAATCAAGCTCTTTGAAAAATTGAGGTCGGTTGTTTCTCTGCAAAGTGGCAAGAGAGAGAAAGAGAAAGAGAAAGAGAGAAAGAGAGAGAGAGAGAGAGAGAGAGAGAGAGAAAAGAAAGGTGCGCAACAATTCGACTGGGAGATCGACAGTTAAATCAGGCTCCTTAGATGAATTATGTTCACCGCTTCATCTTTTCTTGCCTTTGTTTTGGTAGTTGTGGTCTGGCTTCATTGTCTGCTTTATGTTTCCCTGGGAGTTCTTTCACAAACTAACAGTATATATACACAAACACATCATTATTGTAACCCTTCTGTCCTTATTACTGAACAATGTTTTGTCTATATCCACAATGTTCCACGAGATTGCTTTCGTTCTGTCAGAAATTGCGATGGATGTCGCTCTTTTCGCGTTCTTTGTGTCTGCATTCTAACCTCTGGTGGATTTCTGAGGACTATGGTTGCCTGGTCCTCAGATCTCTACAGGGTAAATCCAGACAGGTAGCTAGACTATCTGTCCAATCTGAGGACTATGGTTACCTGGTCCTCAGATCTCTACAGGGTGAATCCAGACAGCTAGCTAGACTGTCTGTCCAATCTGAGGACTATGGTTACCTGGTCCTCAGATCTCTACAGGGTAAATCCAGACAGCTAGCTAGACTATCTGTCCAATCTGAGGACTATGGTTACCTGGTCCTCAGATCTCTACAGGGTAAATCCAGACAGCTAGCTAGACTATCTGTCCAATCTGAGGACTATGGTTACCTGGTCCTCAGATCTCTATAGGGTAAATCCAGACAGCTAGCTAGACAATCTGTCCAATCTGAGGACTATGGTTACCTGGTCCTCAGATCTCTGCAGGGTAAATCCAGACAGATAGCTAGACTATCTGTCCAATCTGAGGACTATGGTTACCTGGTCCTCAGATCTCTGCAGGGTAAATCCAGACAGCTAGCTAGACTATCTGTCCAATCTGAGGACTATGGTTACCTGGTCCTCAGATCTCTGCAGGGTAAA
>CM049379.1:3056244-3063744 GCA_026937815.1 Etheostoma perlongum | reverse complement strand
TCATCAAAAAAGCAGGAGAAAGAGCTTAAAAAATGTCAAAAAGGTGATAAAAAAGCATTAAAAGAAACAAATATTCACAAATGTATGTATGTATGTATGTATGTATGTATGTATGTATGTATGTATGTATGTATGTATGTATGTATATATGTATGTATATATGTATGTATGTATATGTATGTATGTATGTATGTATGTATATATGTATGAATATGAATGTATGTATGTATGTATATGTATGTATAATGCATGAATGTATGTATGTATGTATGTATGTAAGTATACTGTATGAATGCATGAATGTATGTATATATATGTATGAATGCATGAATGTATGTATGTATGTATGTATGTATGTAAGTATACTGTATGAATGCATGAATGTATGTATGTATGTATGTATGTATGTATGTATGTATGTATGTATGTATGTATACTGTATGAATGCATGAATGTATGTATGTATGTATGTATGTATGTATGTATGTATGTATACTGTATGAATGCATGAATGTATGTATGTATGTATGTATACTGTATGAATGCATGAATGTATGTATGTATGTATGTATGAATGTATGTATGTATGTATGTGTATGTCCTCTCGTATGCCCTATTTCCTCCTGTATGTATGTGTATGTATGTATGTATGAATGCATGTGAGGAGTTGTATAGTTGTATAAAGTCTGAGGTTGAACGACACATTCAGTTTCAAAGCATACCGGATGGTTCTATCTAAGATGGGATATCGGCCCTGTAAGCAAGCGCCCAAAGCGTCCAAAAAAAGGTCTAAAAAGCATCAAAAAGCTTAAAAAAAAAAAAAAATCCAACAGAAAAGCAGAAGAAAGAGAAAGAAAGAGATGAAAAAAGCGTTGAAAATGCATTGAAAAAAGCTCAGAAAAGCGGATAAATGTCAAAAAAAAGACTAAAGAATAAAGAGCCAAAAAAGCACTAAGAACAGCGCCCAAAAACATCAAGTCAGTGTCAGTCGGAGGATTTCCCTTTGCATCGGTGTCTAAGTGGACAGAAAACACACTGTAATGTACCCCGAGTACTAAATGTACCCAGTACTGTCTTCGCTTACTTCTAAAATACTTCTGAAACACTGAAAGATGGATAACATTATTTTATTGAACAAATTGAACATTGAAACTGAACACAGATCAAAAATAATAATGATAGTTACATTTTAAAGTGCCGTTTTCTCTTTCAATTAACTGAAACTAATCATCTAGTTTACATTTACATTTACAGTGTTGATTTATTGTGCTCACATTAAAACTGCACAGATTTATATATATATATATATATATCATTTCTGCAGCGTCAGCCCACTGTCTGCATCAGCAGCTTTTATACACAGAGCTTCTCTTCATCAATCCAATCATTGATCCAATTAAAAAAAGCAGCATCAGGAGGTTAAAATTAATTTCTTTCCAATGTTTCATGTTTTCATACTTCAACATATTTCTTTTGTGTCTCGCTGTCGTTTGATTTGCTGTTCTCGTATTTCTTTCCCCTCAGTAATTAATTCCGCTCACTTTGACTTTGCCTTATGGAGATTTTTGCTGTACTTATAGATAGTTCACATCAAAAGGACATGCTGCCTCTGGTTTCTGGCAAACATCTGCAGACAGTTTCATGGACTCATGCAGCTTAACAAATCAAAGGCAAAGGCAATAATACATGCATAAGTAGATTTTATGTTAAAAAGCAGAAGTGATGAATTTGATAAGACTATTGTTCTGAGTGAATTAATACTATAGAAAATGGACAGACACATAAAGGTAATTCCACACTGCGCCTGTGTGTGTGTGTGTGTGTGTGTGTGTGTGTAAGAAAGGATAATGTGGGATGCACAGGTGTGATAAACTAGGATTTTCAGAGATTTAGCTCAGCGATTATACCTCGCTATCATGCAAAGGACAGATGGGAATTCTAATCTCAGTTGGTGTGTGTGTGTGTGTGTGTGTGTGTGTGTGTGTGTGTGTGTGTGTGTGAGTGAGTGTGCAATAGTAGCGCAATTTAATGTATGAAATGAATGCAAACGAATGCCTTGATTTCAGAAAAACACCCAACTGTATACTTTGATTTCTGTCTTGTAAGTGTGTGTGTGTGTGTGTTCTTGTTTAACTATATTTGTGGGGGTCCAAATACCAGTTCAGTATACTTGTGGGGTCCCGGTTGCTTTATGGGGCCAAAACGCTGGACCCACAACTTTAAAGGGCTGTTTGAGGGTTAAGACTTGGTTTGGGGATTAGGGTTAGAATCAGGTGATGGTTAGGGTGATGGTTAGGGTGAGGGTGAGGGTGAGGTTGATGGTAAGGGTTAGGGGCTAGGGAATGCATTATATCAAATTTGACCCGTTTTCAAAGTTTCTATATCATAAATTTAAAAAGATTAATAATTTCAAAACCGAAAACGATAAACAAACCACACCTTGACATACAGTAAACCCGTCTGTGATTATCCAACACCAACAATTAGTGAAAGACAATTCATAACTTCCATGTTTTTAAACACAGAAATTGGGTATAGTTTAATATAAATGAGGTTTGTTGACGATGATTTCAAACAAAAAGTGTAAAACTAGTGACAAGTTGGAATGAAGGTGGCTAAGAAGAACGCAGAATAAGGAGATAAGCAGGTGAAGCAGGCGGAGGACAACACAAGGGTTAGGAAAGAACTTAGATATTGAGATATTGGTGAATGGGACCCATTGTTTGGCTGCACAGCATGACTGGAATAAATGGATTCAGCAGCAGACAGTATTAGGGGATTAAGTATTGCACTTTAACCCTTGTGTTGTCCTTGGGTCAAATTGACCCGTTTCACAGTGTTTTATATCAGAAATATGGATTTCTTTCAACCAAATTGCCCAAAAATAACATGGATGATTCCATACGTTGTTCAGGTAAAATTAATGATTACTGTCATTGAATTATTTTGGTGTTTTATTTAATCTCATAGCATTTTAATTTTTTTTTTTAATGGTTTCAAAACAGTATCCGGACTAAACTTTGATATCTACCCATCTGAGATCCACTCAACGTCCTCTGATCTTAACTATTAGTCAAAATAACTAATAATTTCTGCCTTTTTAACTTAAAACGTATGTGTAATTTGATATAAATGAGGTTTGTTGACCATGAATTCCAAAATAAATGTAAAACCTATTAAACCAGCTCAAATTTTTTTTTTTAAAAAGCGCCATTAGCATGGAAAAAGTGACAAAGAAATCAGAAAAAGTGACAAAAACATCGGAAAAGCACAACAAAAATGTTCATTTTCAATTTGGACAAGTTCATGGTTAACGGGAAGACAACACAAGGGTTAAGAAAGTTGGACTGGAACAGGTCCGATATTCTGCTGCAGTTTTGGGCCCAACTGCACAACTTGGAGCCCGCCAAGACGGATCCCCGTGTGATTGGGTATCGCGTGATCTCGTGAATATCGTGAGAATCCGGCTCCCCTCTCGAGGCCAAGCTCCTCCAGAGCCACAGAGGTACAAGTCTTTCCACAGGATGAGCAACTATTTTACCAAAAAAGTAAAATCGGATGTATAGGACACCGAATGATTGGGGGCTTGATCTCATCCCAAACTGTATGCCCGCCACCCCCGGAGCAAATTCACAGCATCATCTTTTTTTTATCCCCCTGTTTCTCTTTGAAATTTTCTTTTCCACTTATTAATTCTTCTTCAAACAGTACCACATCGCTCCTCCTCATCCCTTTAAATCTCATCTCTCTCTCTTCCCCTAAAGACATTTGTGGTAGTAAGTATAACACTGCATATCTGCTGCTGCAATTAAACCCAAAAACCATTCTGGCTCCACTCCTCCCTTTGCTCTATGAAAGTGATTTTCTGATTTTCTAATAAAAGAAGACGGAGGAGGCAAATCCTCTAGGGGTGCCAAGTTCCCCGTCTCCAAATGTCTAAATTTAAACTACAATCCCAATCACTGTGCCATCCGCTCTCTCTCCCACAGGCTTAAAACTCAACGCTTTCAAACCCGTCCCACGCCTGGAAGCCCCCCCACCCTCCTCCCGACGCTTCCTGTTTTCATGTCCCCAAAAAATCCTCCTCATCCCTTCCTGCAGAAGCGAGCCAATTTTTCTGCATTTGATCTTTTTTGTGCAGCCAAGTTTTTCTTCTTCTGCTGCTGCGAGACACAGAAACAACTTGTTTGTGTGTGTGTGTGTGTGTGTGTGTGTGCAGGGTAAGAAGAGGGAGCTGCAGGGATACATGAAGAGGATATTTAGGACGGATAAAGGAGAGAGGATGAGGTTACATAACTCCTCACAGCAGGAGGGAAAGAATGCGGCAGCCGAGGGAGATTTGGAGTGGAACAAGTGGGAATATTAGATGTGAAGGAGTGAGGCAGTCAGAAGGATAGCTGCAGGATGAAGATAACATCAAAGATATGGAAATAAAACCTAAAACTATTGGTCCTCAGTGACTCACTTTGTAAAAATGCAAAACAAGGCTGCACAGCGGTTCGTCACTGTCCAAATGCAACCTTGTTTCTTCTTATTTAATGACTTTACCCGAGTCCACGGACAAAATTCTCCCGCAGAACCCTATCCAAACATCTCAAATTAACAAAAAATGCATTTTTACAAAGCAGAGGTGAGACGAGATCTTGTCCCACCTGGCTCAGTAATCTTATTTTATTTCTTTGCTGCTGCAAGGCTTTTAACTCACATTAACATCACACCTGTTTTAGCAGCACTTCACTGGTTACCAGTCCAGTATAGAATTCAATTTAAAATCCTGGTTCTTACTTTTAGAGCCCTGCATGGTCCAGTTCCTCACTACATCTCTGAGTTGATACAGCTCCATACCCCGGTCCGTAGTCTGAGGTCATCAGGTCAGAGACTGGTAGTGGTTCCCCACACTCATTTTAAATCCAGAGGGGATCGGTCCTGCTAGGCTGTGGAAGGCATTGCCTACATTTCTACATTGTGTGAATTCTGTTGATTGTTTTAAAAAGCAACTGAAGACGCTGCTATTCAAACAGGCGTTAAGTTAGACGTGGGTTTTTTTTTTATGGTTTCTGTTTTTATGTTTTCCATTTGTTTTTTATAGTGTCTTATGCATTGTATTGTACTTTGTCTTTGGTATTGTATTACATTTTACTGTGAAGCACTTTGTGATTTTTTTATCTGTGAAAGGTGCTATACAAATAAACCTTACTTACTTACTTACTTACTTACTTTGTTGTCATACAGCAGCCTGTTCTCATGAACCATTCCTTCAAAAAGCTCTGAAAAGCTAAGCCCTCTAATCCGTAACGCGGCTGGCCCTTACCTTAACCCAGTTAAGGTTTTTCCTAATCTTAACTGGTCGTATTGGTGCCTAATCTTCACCCTCGTGTTGTCTTCCCGTCAACATTGAAAATCAACACTTATGTTGAAGCTTTCTATTGATGTTTTTAACTTTTTCTCATGTTTATGTGCCTTTTTTAACACTTTTCTGGATTTTTTTCAATGTTTTCACTTTGTTGATGCTTTAATTAACTTCAGTTTTACAGTTTTTTTTCTTGGAATTTATGGTCAATAAACCTCATTTATAGAAAATTATACCTAATGTTAGTGTTAGAAAAGCAGAAATTAGGAATTATTGAGACTAAAATTAAAGGAATGGATGTTGATGATAATCACAGACTGGAATATGTCAACTTTTACTCAATACTATTTCAAAAACACTTCCATTTGTTTTACAATGCTATAAAATTGAATAAGACGCCCCAAAATGAATGAAAGTAGAGATTTGTACTTGGCAAAGAGCGTTGGGTGGAATCAATCATGTTATTTTGGGGAATTAAAAAGAACATTGATATGAAAAAGGGGTCAATTTGACCCAAGGACAACATGAGGACAACATGAGGACAACATGAGGGTTAACTTACATCACGTTCATATTTAGTGGATTAAACTTAACGATGGTGCTCAGCATCCGGCTCAAAGTCACCTGTTTTTGGGTTAACTGAGCCACCAGCTACCACTGATACAACAAAGGTCTGTAGCGGCTTAAACAACTCTTCCTGGTAGTTTGTTCCCTGTCATGTCTCCTGGTTATTCTCCGTTTGGGCCTGACCTTTTTTTTTGTTTTGATGAATTCTCAACTCTGCATTTGGGTCCGAGCCGCAAAATTCCTATGTTTTTATCACTTCTGATTTTTTTCGGCGTTTTTTTGAAAATGTTCTTATAATTTTATTTTTTTTTTAGATTTTTTGAGAAATTTTATCTATTTTTTATGGCAATTATCATTATTTTTTGTTTAGGCGTTTGCGGTTTTTTTCCTAAGTTTTTGTCACTTCTGATTTTTTAGAAAATATTTTTATAATTTTTTTTTTTTTTTGATTTTTTGAGAAATTTTATTGATTTTTCTGGCGATGATTTTTTTTTTAGGCTTTTGCGGGGTTTTTTCCTACGTTTTTGTCACTTCTGATTTTTTTCGGCGTTTTTTGGAAAATGTTCTTATAATTTTCTTTTTTTTTTAAATTTTTTGAGAAATTTTATTGATTTTTCTGGTGATTATCATTATTTTTTTTAGGCCTTTGCGTTTTTTCCTACGTTTTTGTCACTTCTGATTTTTTTCGGCGTTTTTTTGAAAATATTTTTATAATTTTTTTTTTGTTGTTGATTTTTTCAGAAATTTTATTGATTTTACTGGCGATGATTTTTTTTTTTTTTTAGGCTTTTGCGGTTTTTTTTTTTCCTACGTTTTTGTCATTTCTGATTTTTTTTGGGGTTTTTTTGAAAATATTTTTCTAAATATTTTTTGAGAAATTTTATTGATTTTTTCTGGCAATTATCTTTTTTTTTTTTAGGCTTTTGCGTTTTTTTCCTACGTTTTTGTCACTTCTGACAGACAGATGTTAGAAACATTACGAGACACGGCCAACAGTAAAAACCAGAGCCAGTGTACGTTTTCCAGGACTGCAAACAGAAGAATTTTGTAGGTTTTTTGTCACTTTTATTACAAGTTTTTGATGATTCTTTTATCACGTTTTTTGGACGATTCCGTGATGTTTTTGTCTGGTAGTTGGAGAAAAATGAAGAAGAAAAAGAACAAACGGCCTGGCGGGGTTGGAAAAAAGACTTCCAAGGACTTGGACACAGAAATTAATCCCCTCCTCTGCCACTCAGGTTTAATGACTGCGATTTCGCCCTGCTGCTATCAGGCGCTGACACTTTGTCTCCTTATCACCCGCTCTCTTTATGACAGTGATTGCTCCAAGCGGGGGTTCACAAATCCTTCTGTCCTCTTTTTCTCACGCTCCCTCCTTCTCTCTTGCTTACTCCAGTAATTTGCAGTGATTGGCCCTTTCTGGAGAGCTGGGGCACTTTGAGTCTGTGATGAGTTTTTCTGATGATACCATGTGATGAGTTTTCTGGAAAAAAAAGGCATCCTTAACTGTTTTTTAACTGGATTTGCGGGGATTTAGCATCAGCTGGTTGATGCCAGCACCTCACTGGGATTGGAGGTTGTCA
>CM049379.1:2996697-3053244 GCA_026937815.1 Etheostoma perlongum | reverse complement strand
GAAGTCCACAGTGCAGCCGGACTGGCTTTACAGAATAAACCACCTTTCAAAATAAAACACCCAGCTTTATGGTGATTTTGGCTGTCTTGATTTCTCAGCTGTGTCTACGGCACGACGCACAATACTCACTCACTCAATAATAATACATTTATTTATAATGCCCATTACATTTCAAATGAAATCTCAAAGTGCTACAATAACAAAGGGGTTAAAAACAGCTCTCAGAATAAACAAAGTCAGCTGGTGTCAATAAAACATCATAAGACTAAAATTAAAACTGACTGTTAAAAGCCTTTTGAAATGTGAAGGTCACTCACTCACTCACTCACTGAGAGAGAGAAACAGACATTTTGTAGAGTGCAGAGGAAAAGGATCACTTTGTTAACTGCAGGTCAGGTATGAACAGCCAGGCGGCCCCACGGCCAAAACTATCCAAAAAAGTTACCTGATAGTCCGCATGACTTCATGTGTACACCTGTTGAATTGGTTGTAGTAAGAGTGTAATTAATTTTAGTCTTATGATGTTTTATTGACACCTGCTGACTTTGTTTATTCTGGGAGCTGTTTTTAACCCCTTTGTTATTGTAGCACTTTGAGATTTCATTTGAAATGTAAAGGGCATTATAAATAAAGTGTATTATTATTGAGTGAGTGAGTGTGTGCGTGCGTCGCCGTAGACACAGCTGAGAAATCAAGACAGCCAAAATCACCATAAAGCTGGGTGTTTTATTTTGAAATGTGGTTTATTCTGTAAAGCGTCCCGCTGCACTGCGGACTTCCTGTATGTGATTACCTACATGGTTTGAATGAAGCAAACTCTTTTCCGGTGTTCTTTAACCCCTCCTCCTGTTGTCTTCCGACGACCTGGAAATTTTTAATTTTTTTTTATCAAGGTTTTGGTTGTCTTTTTGTCCCCTTTGTGTCTCTTCACCATTGGTTTTGTCTTTTTTTTTTTCAACGTTTGTCGACTTTTTTCTGAGCCGTTTGAAATTTTTATGGGTTTTTCCCCAAATTTTGAAATTTTTTTTTTTTTTTTTTACATTTCTCACTTTTTTTGACATTTTTGTTACTTTATTCAACATCTTTTCACATTTTTGTCACATTATTTGACATTTTTCTCTCTCTTTTTTTTACACTTTTTAAAAGTTTTTTACCAATTCTTTGTCTCCAAATCTTATAAAATTGACAAAAGAACAGAAGTTCAATTAAAGTAGTGAACAGATTATTCATTTAACTTTGCATTGTTGGGAACCATCCACGTTACTTTTTTTGGACAATTTGTTTGAAAGAAACCCAAATTTCTGATATAGAAACTTTTTGGAAAGGGGTCAAAATTGACCCGAAGACAACAGGAGGGTTAAGTAGTTGTTTGGTTCGCAGCCTAACTGAACCATGAAATACGTGTTCGATCTGAGAGCACCCTAAGGGCCCTTTCACCCTTATTTTGTTTGATCTGGACCAAACAGACGGACCCTGGTCGGAGGATGTGGTCTCGGTCCGCATCAAATGGACCCATGGTCTAGTAGTTCTAGTGTGAAATATATATATATATATATATTTTTAGATGGTTCGGGTCTCAGTGCGTGGCAAGTGTGTTGTCGATGGAGAGAAAGTGCCAATTTTTTTTGGTCCCATGGACTTTCCAAGAGTTTAAAGATAATCCTGCATACCATCAACAAACATTAACTGCATCAAGTCATGCAGGCCAAAACAGGCAGTTTGTCCTTGGTGAGGGCGTAACATAAGTAATAGCGCAGCTGTTCAGACACCGATTTCTATGTGAGATTAAAAAAGCTATCCTTATACCTGAAATACTAGGCAAATGTGCAGATGTTGCCCGCTGACAGCTGTGAGAGATTTCAACACTGTTGGGATATCAGTTCCCTAAAATGGCACATCAGTAAATAGGCACATCAGGATGGTTTACACTCAGCTGCCACTTTATTAGGTACACATCTGCAATGAATACAAGAGCTCTGCCATGAATTCTGCCTTCATGAGGTTCATGATGTTCACAACCTCATTTGCACATAACTAGCATTACATCAGGGTTGGTGCACAAAGCGCGGGGTGGGAAATCCAAACTTTTGTTGAAGCTTTATCTCAGCAAATATACCTTGAACTTATGAGATGTCTACTGCTCTTTACTGAACGTTCACACCATTGTTAGAGAGGAGACGACTGGCTTTCTACTAAAAGTATTTCCTAAAGTCGCTTTAAACTCCTGACTATGAAAATTAGACTCGGGTTGTATTAAAATCCCCCTGTAAATGATTTATCCAGAGGATCATAAGACTTGTTGTAAGGGATATTATTCTCAGTGCACACGTCATATTTTCTCCAGAAAATGTCAACAGCGGTGCAAATCCAATACAGTATATTGAGCATGACGAAAATACAAATGTTGAAGAAGACACGCACACACATAAATGCACGCACCTGGCCTCCTTGGGCAGTGGTGGGAGGTCAGCATGGGGCCAAAGATATGCACATACTCAAAGTAATTGACTGAAAGGAGCTGACATGTAGCCACTCAGAGGAATTTAGCATGCCGGCTTGACACGCACATCCATGTATATGTTGAGACAGAAAGGGGGCTGCATGAGAGAAATCCTACGCACTTTACAGTGGAGAATGCTGGGAAATGCAGCCGCAGTCACAACAGCTTTATATGCAGTATAGTGTTCTAATAGACACGGACAGATGTGATGTTACCACAACGCACATAAAGGAAAAGTTTGGCTTGAATGTTGGAGGACAGAGAGGGGTGGTGTGTTGGTAATGAGACGGAAAAAGACATGTCTCTTTATCTTTGCCGTGTTGCTGCGTATAGAAATAGCTCTGTCCTATTGTCAGAGTTGAAGTTGCACAGACATGTAAAGGAAGGTATAGATGGGCATGTTCTCTACTGACTCCTAAAACTCAGTCGCAACAAACTTTGGTCCCACGGACAAATCATGGACGTCATTCCTTGAAACCCAGACTGTTTTTGGTGAAAGTGCTTTTTAAAGTTTTTGCATCTTTGGGTGAGCTACAGAGTCACCTTGAACTAGAATATTTTTATTATTAGTACAAACGATTATAAAAACAGGACTTTATTACCACTACACTGTTCTTTATGTGAGGTAATTTGTAATGCTGCTGTGTTGGCCAGCACAGACTTGTAAAAGAGATTCTGAATCTCAATGGGAATATTCCTGGTGAAATAAAGGTTAAATAGACCAATTTAAAAACAAAACAAAGTAAAAAAAAAAAAATGACTGGCTGCGTGTAAAGCCTCCCTTTATCCTGGTTTTTAACACAGTCCAACTTACATAAATGGCGGCTTCAGCTGAAACACCCCACTCTGGACGCTTGGGGATTGGATCTTGCTCGCATTGGGATCCCATCAGCCAGACCACATGCCGAGGTAGCCTGGCTCGCATTGAGTTGAACTGGAATCCCAGTGAGGTGTGGACAGCATGTGGATACAATCCTGGCAATTTATCAAACGTAGGTGGGGGCGTCATCTCCGAGAGCAAAGGGAGAAGTCAAAGAGTCAAAGATGAAGGAAAACCAGGGCGGCAGCACAGCTGACACCCGCTCTGTCTTGCAGGACTGGTAAAGAAAAGACAAAGGCTTTTTTCTTTTTCTTTCTTGCAAGTGCCATTTTGGATGCAGCTATTGTTTAGAAATATATCCAAATAGCCAAGCGCCAAGTGTGAACACATGCAGACATTGTTTTAATGTAATTATTTCTCATTGTGACACACATACATATGAAATACAGTACATAATATTAAATCAAACACTTAACCAAATTGCACTTCAAATCCAAACCCATATTACCTGTGCACTCCTCCGTACAAAATCAGTTGCAGTTTCCCAATTTTCATCAATTTTCCAATTTCTTTTTTTTTTCTTTTCCTCGTAATATTGATTTTAAGAATGCTTCCACAGGTGCCAAAGTTTCAGCTTATTCCATCCCATTCTCCTGCAGTTACCTTTTCCAACTTAAACCTTTTCAATTCAGAGATCCATTCCTTCTGTGTGGGTGTATTAAAAGCATTCCAGTTGATCACAATTACTTTCTTTGTGACCATGCATAGTAAGAGAAATATATATTTACATGAAGATGATATTCTACTGCAGTTATGCATACGCGGACACAGCTGAGCTCCGATCTGGCACATGGTTAGTGATGGGCCCTATCCCAAAGTCCGGACTCACAGACTCATGGACTTTGGTGCGCGTTCTCGCAAAATGCATAAGGGCTTAGGGTTGTTCCAGTGTCGAATTTCAAAGGGCGTGAGGGTTTGAGTACACACCTACCGAGCCCTTTCCGTGAGTCTGCATCGATGCAGACTTCACCAATGGGAATTACCCACAGTTCAAAGCCTTCTGGAAGTTAGAAAGGTAAACTTCAATTCAATTCAATATTATTTATAGTATCAATTCATAACAAGCATTATTTCGAGACACTTTACAGATAGAGCAGGTCTAGACCATACTCCAGAATTTACAAGGACCCAACAGTTCTAGTGTTTTCCTACAGAGCAAGCAACAGTGCGACAGTGGCGAGGAAAAACTTCCTTTTAGGCAGAAACCTCGGTCAGACCCAGACCCAGACCCAGGCTCTTGGTAGGCGGTGTCTGACGACCGGTTGGGGGTTACAATGAAGAGTGGCAATAACAGTCCTAAAAAAAATAGTATGTAGTTCTTTGTAGTAGTTCATGGCATAGCAGGGCACTGTGCAGCGTTACAAGGCACAGCAGGACGTAGCAGGATGTAGCTGGATGTAGCAGGACGTAGCAGGACGTAGCAGGGCATAGCAGGACGTAGCAGGATGTAGCAGGGCACAGCAGGACGTAGCAGGATGTAGCTGGATGTAGCAGGACGTAGCAGGGCATAGCAGGACATAGCAGGGTGTAGCAGGATGTAGCAGGGCACAGCAGGACGTAGCAGGGCACAGCAGGACGTAGCTGGATGTAGCTGGATGTAGGGGCAGCAGGATGTGGATGGCATAGCAGGATGTAGCAGGACGTAGCAGGGCACAGCAGGATGTAGCAGGGCACAGCAGGATGTAGCAGGGCACAGCAGGACGTAGCAGGGCACAGCAGGGCATAGCAGGATGTAGCAGGGCACAGCAGGATGTAGCAGGGCATGTAGCAGGACGTAGCAGGGCACAGCAGGGCATAGCAGGATGTAGCAGGGCATAGCAGGGCATAGCAGGATGTAGCAGGGCATAGCAGGGCGTAGCAGGGCATAGCAGGGCATAGCAGGGCGTAGTAGGGCATAGCAGGGCATAGCAGGGCATAGCAGGGTGTAGTAGGGCATAGCAGGATGTAGCAGGATGTAGTAGGGCATAGCAGGGCATAGCAGGATGTAGCAGGGCATTGCAGGACGTGTAGCGGGACCATGGCGATAGCTGCAACCATGATTTTGGGGCCTCCCTGATCCGAGGAAACATGCTGGGGGAAAAAGAACATAAGGACTCCGGGGAATGACTCCCCGGAGCTAGGTTAGTAACAAGCATTTCTGGGACATGGATACACATAAATGGAAAGATAGAAAGATAGGGGAGAGAAGAATTCGGTGTGTCAAAGGAAGTCCCCCTGCAGTCTAAAACTATAGCAGCATAACTAAGAGAGACAGGTTAAAAAGAAGAGCCTGGCCAGGCTAGAAACAAACAAGAGCACGACACACGACCACGGAACGCAATGGACCTAAACCCTAACCCTAACCCTTGGCCGCGTGGAAAGCAACAAACTTAAAACGAAAATACCAAAAACCGGCAAGTGTCAGCAACCTCTTAGGTAACGTGATCTCGTGAAGTGCTGTCACAATTCCATTTATTCTTATCTAAACCCAGGTGGCCTCACAAACTCACTCACTTAGCACCTGAGATCATTACGTCTGTGAGTCTTTAGTCCTCAGGGCTCACTTTGGGATTGGGCCATGGTGTTGTACTGGACTGTCAGACAGAGTCCAAAGAGGTTCAAGTCCAAGTCAAGACCAAGACCAAAGAGGTTCAAGTTCAGTTGGAGATCAAGTCAAATTTCGAGTCAATGTCAGGACCGAGTCCAAATGAGAGACAGTCAAGACCCAGATAGAAAAGAAAGAATCCTCTTCAAGACCACTTACTGTACCTACCTATTCATAATTTATGAGACGTGAGAGACAGTATTTCTTCTACTTTAATATGATAATTTTGCTTTATGATTTGCAATAATCAAAAAGGAATTTAACAGTAACACGCTATAGGATGAAATTAGGCTACATTATTTACTTTAAATGAAAATGTTGCCATTCGTGAAAGTATGAAAAGAATTTATAGTACGAAATGCTTGCTGAAATTGTGTCTGTGGCCAAAATGAAAATGATAGATACCTGATGATTGAGGTGTATGATGCAGAGCCAGGCGTATACCAGGCGACCAATCTCAATGCCTGTTCTAGATGGATTTTGAATTTCTGGACTCTGTTGAGACCAACTACAATATTTGGCAAGTCCAATGGCCGAGTCCGAGTACAAATACCAACGAGACCAAGAGAAGTCCGAGACAACAGAAAAGTGCCTAGGGTCTGGACCCAAGTACTATTTCACACAGGACTAATATCACACAACGTCTGTGTTTTGGTCAATTATGAAAGGTAATTTTGGGGTGAACCATTTACTTGCCAACTTACAGGACATCGCAGATTCACAGATGACCTTTAATCATTAAAAATCACTAGAGGTACCCAAGTAATGCTAGTTATGTGCAAATGAGGTTCAAAAGTGAACATCATGAACCTCACGAAGGCAGAACTCATGGCAGAGCTCTTGTATCGATTGCAGATGTTTACCTAATAAAGTGGCCACTGAGTGTAAACCATCCTGAGCCTTAGTTCATGTCTAACATGTACTGCTACTTTCCATTTTTCTTTTTAAATCCATTGATTGCCAAGTGCTGTGTTGCCATGGAGCCAGCCTCTTAGCTACAGTACATTCTGGTGAATGTGCACCGTGAACAATCATGCTGCCATAGCAATACAAGCAGTTCCTGTTTTTAACCAGGGATGTGAGACAATAATCACTGGACTACTTAGAAGAAAATCTTTTAAATTTGATTTTCAGGCAAGATCTTTGATCAGAAAAAGCATTGCTGTACGAACATACTACACCAGTGTGCTATGACTCTGAGATGAAGGGGTTAATAGATAACCATGAAGCATTTATCTCAAAGAGAAGAGACACTTTGCTCCACATATAACTACTAGCTAGTTTCCATCTGCAATCCCAGAGCAGGTAAACAGTAGCTCAGTTCGTAGGGAGTTGGGTGGGGAACCAGAGGGTTGCTGGATCAAGTCCCTGTGCGGAGCGTGGGCTGGGATCTGGAGAGCCCATGATGATGTCCTTTATAAGATCTTCAGTTTTTAAGTGGCATTAGCTCAGTCTGTATATAGTTACCGGAGAGACTCATGTTCAAGTCCCCATACGGACCAACGTATGGTAGTGGACTGGCACTGCCAAGGTGCTTTTGAGCAAGACACCTAACGCTCAGGGCGCCTGTTCAGCAGTTGCAGCCCACTCACTCAGACATCTCTCCATTAGAGCATGTGTGTGTGTGTATTTCAGGCCTGTGTGTAATAACAACAGAGTGTACATTGTGATTTCCCCATAGGGGATCAATAAATCTAATAATAAGATTATTAGATTATAAAATTAAACAGGTGGATCAGCTTTGAGCAAATGCAAGACGCAAAAAAAGAAAGCTGTTTGGTTTGATCGTGTAGGAAAATTAAAGATGTTTATGTAAATAGAGTTTTGTTAGCATGTATGCAGTGAGATACCGCAGTTAATGACCTATATCTGTGTTTAGCAGAACTGGTCTGGGAGGTTTCACGGATCATTATAGAGCATGATGCACCATCAATCACTCTGCAGGAAGAGTGTCGTGCTGCTGCAGTGCTCTGCCTCCCTTTGTTGTGAGTTTTTGCTGCATGAGTTATGGAACAGCGTTATGTAACAGCGAGTTGTTGCATTTTACAGGAACTCTCAGGCTCTTCCAGCGATAACCGATCTGTGTGTGTATATGTACAGTATATTTCTATCTGTGTGTGTGTGTTTTGTGTGTGTGTGTGTGTGTGTGTGTGTGTGTGTGTGTGTGTGTGTGTGTGTGTGTGTGTGTGTGTGTGTGTGTGAGAGCGCATGCGCAGGCTCACAAAGCTTTCAAGAACATTACCTCATCCACTTGATCTCCGATTGGTACACGGCCCAGACGTTGCCATAGTAATAGCTAGCTTTTTTTTTTTTAGCTTTAGCTGGTTGGTTCTGCCGTGCCCACACATCCCTCAGTGTTGTGTGTGTGTGTGTGTGTGTGTGTGTGTGTGTGTGTGTGTGTGTGTGTGTGTGTTGTTCTATCTTTGTGAGGACCGGATTGAGTTCTAGGACCTTGAGTTCTAGACCTTGAGGATTACGACATTTGTGGAAAGTGACATTTTGGACAGTGGGGACATTTTTGGCACTGTAAGAATATATTGAAGTGAAAAGATTTGTGTGGATGTGTGGACATTTGCAGAAGGTGAAATCATACTTGGACTGCGAGGACATTTTTGAGAAATGGGGACATTTGGGGACGTTGAAGACATGATTTAACCAAGGACATTTTAGCAAAGTGCCTACATTTTTTTTCATAATTGAAGAATTTTTGTTGAAAATTTTAAACAGGAATACATCCGTGCAAAGACTTTAAAAATTTGGTACACTTTTTGGTTTTTCTTTTTTTTTAATAGAGAGGACTGTTTTTGAAAAAAAAAGTGAGGACATTTATGTAGGGTGGTCATAAAACTCTAAAAGTCTTTTTGCCATCTGGATGTTCAGACAAACGTGTTTGATTTTATCGTAAGTTTGAAGTCTTGGTCGTGAATTTAAATCAGGTGAACATTGTCAAGAACCAATGGGTGTGCTCCCTCTAGCACCAAACAGGAAGTTTGCGCTAAGCTAAACGCTAAAGAGGGAAAGTTGCTGATATTCAGCCATTCTGAAGCTTGTCATCCACAGTTGAGTTTTACCGGCAGAAAAAGGCTGACCTCCGGGTACTGGAGACATTCATCTGGATGTACGGCAGAACAGAAAATCTGCATATTTTCCCTTAAGTTACTAGCTAGCGCTAGGGCTAGCTAGCTAGCTCGGTTGAATTATTATCTAGTTGTAGTGGTGCAATGTTAGTATATTAGGACAGTCTTTAGCGGTATATGTGACATGATTGTCTTTAGATGTGAGATGGTGTCCGACTAGTCTTTTCAAAGTTTTCTAGGTTTTATTGTTATTTTAATTGTCTATTATTTTCTTGATTAGTTGTTTGCTCTATAAAATCATCAGTGTTCCTCAAAGCCCAAGATGCCGTCCTCAAATGTCCTTGTTAGATATTCCGTCTGTATATAGTTAGGTTGGTAACTGGAGGGCCGCATGTTCAGGTCCCCATACGGACCAAAGTATGGTGGTGGACTGGCACTGTCAAGGTCCTCTTGAGCAAGGCACCGAACCCACAACTGCTCCAGGTGCCTGTCCTGCAGTCGCAGCCCCTTCACTCAGACATCTCTCCATTAGAGCATGTATAGGCACTAAGTGTGTGTGTTTCAGGCCTGTGTGTAATGTGTTCTAACAACAGAGTGAAAACATTGTAATTTCTCTTGCAGGATTAATAAAGTATAAATTATTATTATTATCATTACTGTCACAGAGGAGTGAAGAAACAAGAAATATTCACATTTTACAAGCTGCAATAAGAGTTTTTACCTATTTTCATAAGAAAAAAAAACAGATTAATAATTTATCAAAAGAGTTGATGATTAATTCCATAGTTGACAGCTAATCGATTAATCTCTGTAGCTCTAGGTAGAGAGACACTCTTCCCTCCCCATCCTCCCATCCAATCCGCTAACAACCAGTCATCCCATCTGCAGCCCTGGAACCATTAAACAATCTTTCATTTCACTGCACCTCCTTTATGTACTCTTCAATCTCTCCCTCTCTCTTCCCTTCTAATCTTCTCTCTCTCTCTCTTCCCTTTTTTATTCACTCATTCATCACCGTCCCTTGTCTACCCCCCTCCCTGCCGGGGTGACAGGAGCTGCTGAGAACAACACAAATTAAAAGAGCTCCTTTTGCTCCGTCTCTCCATCATTTCTTTTTGCCCCAATCTCTCCATTCTCCCTGTCCGTCCTTTCCTACCGTCAGTCGTCCAGGCGCCCTGCTATTGGTCTGAGGTGATGTCATCATCTTCCTCTGGCGCCCGTCAATAACCTATTAGAAGCCGGCGTTTTTACAGTCAGCTGGGGAGCAAAGAAGTGCCACCACACACACACACACACACACACACACACACACACTTGCACACTAACGCACTCATACACAATGGACGTGAGGTGGAAACATAAAAAGCTTCTGGCTGTCTTGGAGGTATTTGGTAAAATTGATGAGTGGTTCTTTGTCTCCGAATGCAGCCAATTCCATATTGTGCAGCGTGAAGGCAAACAGTGCGAAAAGCAAAGGCGTTTTTTCTGCCGTGAGCAGCCTGTCCGTGCAGTTTTATTTTGCCTTTCTCTTCACCTGGCAGAGAAAACAACATGTAGAGGTGTATGCTTACTTATCTTGCTGTAGAGTTGTACTGCTGCTGCAAATATGCAACTCTCTCCCCAAAGAATTGCATTCATATTTGATGATTTGGCACCTCACAATTTACACCCAGTGCCACTGTTTTGGTGCAAATGTGGGAATTAGTGTGTTGTTTATGTAGGCATAAAGTAAGGGTATGGAGGCTGGGGTGACGTGGGCATGTTGCTCGTCTAACTGTCATGCAGGAAACCGAAGTTTACGTTGAGTCACAGACCTGCAAAGAACTTAGAGGAGAACTTCACTCTGGGCTTTGTTAATGTTATTGTTTTGCAGAGTTGTACAATTTTGATGTTTGTGTCTTAGACTGTGGATAAAGTGTGTACATCTGTCTTTTCACGACACATATACGTAAACTTTACTCCTCTGTAGTGAAGCTCGTCTTTTTTTCCTGAGTTTGAAAACCAGACACCACAACAGCAGTAGAACTATGAGTTCACATTACATTTCCTTTGCCCAGTGTGACCAAGTCATATTTGCTCAAGTCCCAAATAAGTCTCAAGGAAGTCTCAAGGTATTCTTTTTTCCGGGCAAATCGAGTCAAGTCACCAACACCAATGATTCTTTTGTAACTTAAAATAAAGTTTCCAAAATCGTTTCAGTGGTTCATAAACTTGTAACAGGGTGAACGGCTCTCTACCGGCTGTAACAGGTATTCAACTAACTATTCTATATACTATAACTATATATAACTAACTATTCAAGTTGGCCAGATCGAGTAAGCGGATCTGTAGACAGCGGTAATGGACAATTCTGCTTCCAACCTGTAGGGGGGACCAAAGAGGAAAAGTGTTTTGGTGTTGGTGTTTTTTTTTTCTAGCATGACATTATTAAATCCAAAAGTGATGACTCATGGCACAGACGCCACCTTGTACTTTTGGTCCGACTAATGATGTTATGAAACGACACGGGAGGTTGGACTCAAAAGCAGACGTGACAGGAACTACTTTTAAGTGAGGGTGTCGTGTCCAGGGGATCCAGTGGTGGGTGCACTGCGCTCTCCAGAGCGTGCCCAGTAAATCAGTGTCTCTTTTTTGTGGCGTTGGCCATGTGGTAATGGCGTCGTCTAGAGTCCAACAAACAATTCCAACATGTGGCAAACTTCTGTGAATCCAGAGAGAAACAGTTGGGCAAGCAGGCAGGCAGGCGGGCAAGCAGGCAGAAAGGCAGGCAGGAAGGCAAGAAGGCAAGCAGGCAGACAGGGAGAGGTCACAGGGCGCAAGATGGAAGGACACAAAAAAAGAAAACACAGATTATATTAGCTAAACAAGCTAGAACACCAGGAGAGCCTGAAACACATACCCGCCACAACAAATGAGGCTATACCAGGGATCTTTGACATTATGTGTTGCCATGGCGAGGAGTTTGACTGACATCCAATCATGACAATCACATACCGAAGCTTTTTGAGTCCTCCAATCACAACTCACAGCTTGCGCTGCTGCTGCTGCATAGTACACTTTATTTAACAGCTAAGAATCAAACTTATGTATACACGCAAGTCATCCGAGTCATCATGCCTCAAGTCAAATCTTGAGTCCTTAACTTTAAAGTTGAGTCTCAAAACATTTAGTTTTTGTCAAGTACAAGTCATCCAAACGGTGTCTCAAGTCTACATCTCTGCCTTTTCCTTTCAGGAACATGAGCTGGTACAATTTTGCCTGACCACAGCTGCACCTTGCTAGATGATGTTGCCCAGTAGCTGCAAAATTTGAGCCAGGTTCAACAATTTTATTTTTTTTCCCCATCTGATGACACTCTATTGTCACATCTGCTCATCTGTCAGTGTTTTTCCCATCTGCTCATCATAATGGGGGGGGGGGTCTGTTTTTCCACAGATTGCTAACATGTGAAACAAATCGCAATAAAATGCATACAATGTCAGATCTGCAGTGAGATTGAAGTCAGAATGTCAGATTTTTGATCAATCTAATGTCTGCACAAACCAGAGCTGAGTCTGTGTAAAAATCACAACCTCATCTTTTCCCCGTTTTGACAAATCTGGTTTTTAATGAACCACTAGGTGCAGCAGGCAAAGTCGACAACATTCGGAAATGTTCATTGCAGTCACGGAAAATTCTCTTGAGCTCTGTCGTCCTCCTCCTCGTCCTCCTCCTCCTCCTCGTCCTCCTCCTCCTCCTCCTCTCTGAACACTGAACAGGCTCTCAGCATCCCATTCAATGATGTCATCTCTCACACAGTGCTGGTGAACACACAACCTGACACACTGTTTGGATTTATTTACTGTACCGTATGCAAATGCATTGATAACCTGCATCTATACCTTCCCCCTGTCTTTTCTTCTTCCCTCCATCTATGTGTGCTCCCTTTCTGACTCAGATTCTTATCTCTGCCATATGCCGCCCTGTAACATGAACGACTAAAGCGATACCTGTGGCTTCACCGTCTGTTAGAAACGTCTTGCTCTTATTCCTAACACACAATCACACGGGAAGAGGATGCAGTTTGCTAAATGTTTGACCTGAGTACCATAAGGCATAGAATATCTGACTCCTCAGCTGGGATTGGTGGCCTGATGCTGCATAAACACTGAAATATGCTCCCCCACAGAAATAAAATAGATAGAAAGGCCATTGGACTGTTTGCCGTGTTCATCTGATTGGTACACAACAAAATGGCGATTGTTGTTAGTTGTCAAGGTGACAGTATGCATTGGTGGGTCGTAAACTGTAAACAAGAGCTGCCCGACGCAGCTCGGGAGATGTTCTCGGAGTTGCAGGGAGTGAGGAGGGAGTTAGACCCAGTGGCAGCAGGTTGCTAACATTAGACGCAGCAGGTTGCTAACATTAGACGCAGCAGGTCGCTAACATTAGAGGCAGGTTGCTAACATTAGACCCAGTGGCACAGCAGGTTGCTAACATTAGACGCAGCAGGTTGCTAACATTAGACCCAGTGGCAGCAGGTTGCTAACATTAGACGCTTGCTAACATTAGGCGCAGGGTTGCTAACATTAAACGCAGCGGGTTGCTAACATTAGACGCAGCGGGTTAACATTAGACGCAGCGGGTCGCTAACATTAAACGCAGCGTCGCTAACATTAAACATGGCGAATTACGCAACATTAAACGGGTCGCTAACATTAAACGCAGCGGGTCGCTAACATTAACATTAACATTAAACGCAGCGGTCGCTAACATTAGACGCAGCGGGTCGCTAACATTAGACGCAGCGGGTCGCTAACATTAGACGCAGCGGGTCGCTAACATTAGACGCAGCGGGTCGCTAACATTAGACGCAGCGGGTCGCTAACATTAGACGCAGCGGGTCGCTAACATTAAACATGGCGAATTCGCTATTAGACGCAGCGGGTCGCTAACATTAAACGCAGCAAGTCGCTAACATTAGACGCAGCGGCGGGTCGCTAACATTAGACGCAGCGGGTCGCTAACATTAGACGCAGCGGGTCGCTAACATTAGACGTAGCGGGTCGCTAATGTTAGACCCAGTGGCAGCGGGTACTAGAGGACCGCTAACGTTAGACCCAGCGGCAGCGGGTTGCTAACTTTAGACACAGCACACTTGTGGAATACCTGCAGAACAGGGACAGGAAGTACAACAGGGACAGGAAGTACAACAGGGACAGGAAGTACAACAGGGACAGGAAGTACAACAGGGACAGGAAGTACAACAGGGACAGGAAGTACAACAGGGACAGGAAGTAGTTCTTTTGGAGATTATGGTCAACTAGGGGTGTGTTGTAGCAGTGTTTTGCCATTGAGAACGAGCTAGCATGCTACAGTTAGCCACCTCATCTCGGCTAGTGACATAGAAAGCCGTGCAGATGTTGACCAGCTAACATTAGACGCAGCGGAGCTAACATTAAGGCAGGCGAGAACATTAGGCAATTAAACAGAATGGATAGTTAACATTAAACATTGGCGGTCGCTAACATTAGACCCAGGCGGGTTGCTAATGTTAGACCCAGTTGCAGCGGTACTAGAGGACCGCTAACGTTAGACCCAGCGGCAGCGGGTTGCTAACTTTAGACACAGCACACTTGTGGAATACCTGCAGAACAGGGACAGGAAGTACAACAGGGACAGGAAGTACAACAGGGACAGGAAGTACAACAGGGACAGGAAGTAGTTCTTTTGGAGATTATGGTCAACTAGGGTGTGTTGTAGCAGTGTTTTGCCATTGAGAACGAGCTAGCATGCTACAGTTAGCCACCTCATCTCGGCTAGTGACATAGAAAGCCGTGCAGAAGTTGACCAGCTCACCTGGAGACTGAAGGCAGAGGACATTCAAAACAGAATGGATAGTTTTTTTCCAAGTTTGTATGCGTGTGGAAGCACCGGAGACACAAAATAACACCCCAAACCCCAGAAAGTGATTTTTTTTTTCTTCATATTAGATGTCTTCAAAGTTAACAAAAAGACTTTAAAATTGATCCTGTAGCTAACAGGTAGCGAGTGGATGGAGCTCTACACAGGTGTAATGTGATCCCTCTGCTATGTTCATACAAAGAATTACAATAGTCAAGTCGTGAAGTTATGAAGGAATTCATCAAGCTTCCTAAGTCATATTCCTAAGCTATATTTCACAGCTGAAAGGAGCCAAATTTAGTCTGTTCTCAAATTTTAGAACAGACTAACCGAACATGTAACGTATGAGAATTTTCATGGTAGCGTCTTAGAAAATATCACAGTTTCACGATACCACCGCATCACACATAAAAAAAACAGAAGTTTTTTATGGTTGAACATACAGTTTATTATGATGGAAACTTAAACCATTTTTTAATGTCAGCATATGTATTTCAATACTGTATATAAGCAAATGTTACCAGTATGTCACCGCAACATCAAATGATGTTAACCCTTGTGTTGTATTCCCATCAAAATTGAATGTCAACACTTTTGTTGACGCTTTTTAATCAATGTTTTAAAATTTGTTTTTTTACGTTTTTGTCCCTTTTTCAAAACTTTTGATCCTTTTTTTGTTTGTCACTTTTTTTGACGTTTTCAACACTACGTAACACTAACTTATTAGATTTAGTTTTGCAGTTATTTTTGGAATTTATGGTCAATAAACCTTTATAGGAAATTCTACCTAATGTTTGAGTTAGAAAAGCAGAAATTAGGAATTATTGAGACTAAAATTAAAGGAATGGATGTTGATGGATAATCACAGACTGGAATATGTCAACTTTTACTCAATACTATTTCAAAAACACTTCCATTTGTTTTACAATGCTATAAAATTGAATAAGACGCCCCAAAATTAATGAAAGTAGAGATTTGTACTTGGCAAAGAGCGTTGGGTGGAATCAATCATGTTATTTTGGGGAATTAAAAAGAACATTGATATAGGACAACATGGGGACAACATGAGGACAACATGAGGATCAAGTAGAATTTCCTTTAAAGTCATCTTTTCAGACTGCGGCTTTTCTAGAGTAAAAAAGCACTGGGTGTGATTTGTTTTTAGAAATCTGAAGTCGTGACTCAGCAACTGGAGGTTTTTGCACTTTGACCAAACTCGAACCTGACGAGGCTTCTGGCACATCAGATCGGTGGCTTCTCAAACGTCACATAACAGGATTTCAAATGAAAAATGATCGCCAAAGTTTTTTGGATGGATGCTGTATATTGAGTCTGAGACTGACAGATGGAAACCAGATCCGGGAGGGAAATGTGCTTTTAACTAATTTATCTTTTAAAGCCGATTCTCTCTCAACTATTATTAAATGTTGGCCTTTGGATGATCTTCCTCTTTCTGCAATCTTGACTTTTTCTCTTCTCTTTGTTCAGTCTGTCAGTCTAAGTTTCTTTCTTTCATTCATTCTTTCTTTTTTCTTTTTCTTTGTCTCTGTCTCTCTCTCTCTTTCTCTCTCTTTGCCTCTCTCACTTTTTCTCTCTGTCTGTGTGTCTCTCTCTCTCTCTCTCTCTCTCTCTGTGTCTCTTTCTCTTTCTCTGTGTATTTTTTCTTTTTTCTTTCCTGTCTGCCTTTCTGGCTCTTTCTTTCCCTTCTCTTTCTCTTTCTCTTTGTCTCTGTCTTTCTCTATCTGTCTGTCTGTCTGTCTCTCTCTCTCTCTCTGTCTGTCTTTCTATTTGTCTAATTTTCTCTCTCTCTGTAGGTATTTGTTTTATTTCTGTTTGCTGCATCTCTCTGTTGATTGTCTCCATGTTGTGATATCAGTGTGTATGTGAGGAGAATGCCAAGGACAGATGGGTAGAGGAGAGGTGAGGGGTTCACACACACACACACACACACACACACACACACACCCTGAAACCGGTACACTTGCATCTATGGCCAGTGTGGATTGTTTCCCTCTCTTTAAATCCATCACAGTCATGTTTGGTTTTCTGTTTCTCAGAGGTCGAGTGGACAATTCCTGAAAAGCCAGACGTTAGACATGTCCCTATGACCCCAGAAATACAGTATGCAACACATACACCAACTCATACAGATACAAACGACAAGGCCACATTACTGTAAATTCTGGCAGAAGCATTTTGAACCGCCTCTCAAAGTCTTTAATACCAAGATCAACTTTTGCAATTCCCCAACTTTATCTCTTCATGCAAATTTATTCATGAAATTCAAAACATATTTTTGATCTTGGAGACAGCAGATGAGAAATAGTCTCCCCACACGGTCCATGTAGTAGTTACCATGGGATTGTAGATACTCAAGTTTTTCTAAGCCCTTTCACTTTTAACAGCCAACATGGAATGAAGTTCATAAAGTGCTCAGAATAAATGGAAATGTGAACATGCTTTGGTTGCACATCATGAGTTTGTAGGGCAAGCTTACTAAGCTGAGTGTCCATGTTGTGTTTTTAAAAGTTCAAGTCTGTGTGTGTCTCAAGCTCAGCTGATCATGCCCCATCTGCTTTAGAAGTGTGGTGATAGCTAGAAAACATCACTGAAGGGTGACATATGATGTGTGTGTGTGTGTGCGTGGGTGGGTGTGGGTGTTTGTGTGTGGGTGTGTAGGTGTGTGTGTCTTCATAACTAACCTCTGATAACCTGGAGTCATAAGACCAAAAACCTTCTGACTGTTTCTCATTATCTGTAACTTGAACAATTCTTGACCTCTCTTTCTCTCCCTCTCTCACACACACACACACACACACACACACACACACACACACACACACACTCACACACACTTTTATCAGCGTCTGACCGTGTCCACATATCTGTTAGGAATGTATGAACCCTCCTGTGTTTCTTTATGACGCGACCCATGACCCGCCTGTGTCTGTTTTCATGTTTGATCTGATAATGGTTGAGGGCATACAACAGGAGCTCCTGGGAGAAGATGGCTTCTTCTTATCTGGGAGGGTTTAGATGAAATATAGAGATTAATACATGCAATAACAGACACAGTCTCCACTTTGAGAATTTCAGCATTGTGGGCATGATCATCTCTCAACAGTCAGATAAGAACATTAGACCACACAAAACAGTGGAGAGAGGTGAAAATCCTGCCGGCCGTACGTTTCGTTCAGCTTCTCCCTGTGATCAACACTATCCACAAAAGGAACATTTGGACTTTTCATTTAGTGGTTGTCTCAAAGATTACTTTCACACCTGGGCAGTTTGGTCCGTTTTGGTTAATATCCACGACGTTCCACTTCCGGGATTGTCCCTTACCGCCAGAAATATCGCCGCATTTCCTTCTTTTTGGCCGATGTCTGATAAGAAATAAACACATTGGACCCGAGGACAACATGAGGGTTAAAAAGCTACTAGCCATGTTAGCGGGTTAACCCTTGGGTTGTAGTTATTGTTATCACTTTTTCTGACATTTTGCCACTTTTTTCAATGTTGTGGGTGCTTTTTTGAGTTTTTTGATATATTTCATGTTGACATTTATTTTATTATGCGCTTATTTTGACGGCCCATTTTTTGTGACAATTCTTTATTTTTTATTTTCTTTACTGAAAACTGGTCAAATTTTACCCAAGGACAACATAAGGGTTAAAGCCCGGGTTGTACAGATGTTCTGTCCAATAGACGAGGCAACATTTCCAACAAGTCCAGTGTCAATGCTAACCAAACCCACAAAAAAACTTTGCAAACGTTGCACTTTTACCAACAAATTGCACTGAGTCTACCAAACAAAGTGGGGAAACGCCCTAAGAGACACGCATAAAGAAGTCCTAGTTCAAGTTTTTGAAGATATTTCTCAGTGTTGCACATCTGTGGCTCATTTCTGCCTATATTGTTTGTTTGATTTTTACACCATTTTGTCTGTCGGATCTTGTAGTGAAAAATAACCTTTCAAAAAAAATCTGATGGCAATTGTATTCATCAGGAAATTCAATTGAATTAATTACAAACCGTCTCCCTTGATGATCTTTTCTCTTTTTTAATTAATAAAATTACGTGACCAGTGATCTGTTTCCTCCCCTGGAGCTTCACGTGTCTCTGCTCATGTCATACCACAGCAGATATATTCAGATTCATTTTTCTCAGCTGCTATACCTCCAAAAGTCCTCCTGCTTCTCGCCAAAATAACATTAATATATGGTGACAGCTGGGCAGAGGTGGGTAGTAACGAGTTACATTTACTCCATTACATTTAATTGAGTAAGTTTTTTGAAAAAGTTGTACTTAACAACTAGTAGTTTTAAATCACTATATTTGTACTTTTACTTGAGTAGATTAGTGAAGAAGAAGCTGTACTCTTACTCCGCTACATCAGGCTACAATGAGCTCCTTACTTTTCTTTTTACCTCTTTGGTATTCTACGTCATCGTTTTTACCCCAGCGTACGTCTCATTTTAATGTTTTATTTTGACAGAGAGAGAGAGACTTCCTGTAAAGGCTCCAGCACGTGACTGTGTTTAACCAATCAAACGTCGTCGTGCAGTCACGTGATCATACTCGATCTCAGCGCCAGGACAGGTTAGCTTTACAGTCGTAGCAAAACAAAGATGTCAGAATCAACCGTCGCCAAGGCAACACAGACGTGGAAGAACTTGATGGGACAAGTCTCTCACTTAAGCTATTTTGTAATTAATAAATTAATTTTAATTTATTGTATTGATTGGATGAACTATAATTTGCCTAAAGATGATTATTTTGTATTTTTCTCGGTCTGATTGATGCTTGTGTTAAGAAATAAATCAGACGTTACTCAACAGTTACTCACTACTTGAGTAGTTCTTTCACCAAGTACTTTTTTACTCTTACTCAAGTAATTATTTGGATGACTACTTTTACTTTTACTTGAGTCATATTATTCTGAAGTAAGAGTACTTTTACTTGAGTAAATTTTTTGGCTACTCTACCCACCTCTGCAGCTGGGGCGGTCTCTAGCTCACCCAGTAAGACCGATCGCCCCATGAGGATTGAGTCCTGCATCGACCTGGGGTTCGAATCCGACCTGCTGTGTGTCATCCCCCCCCCCTTTCCTGTCCATCCATTGTCACTAATAAAGGAAAAAACGCCCCAAAAATAAAATATATACATGGTTACCGAGCAAACAGGCACAACGAATCATTTGTGCTGCGTTATATCAGATTAATATTCTGTAATACCCATGTTTCACTTTGAGTAAATACTGTAATCCACTGCAGTGATTCTGACATTTGGTTATGCACATACAGTAATTATTTCAGGTGTGAGCAGAAGTGCCGGCTGCTGCCATGGCAATGCTGAGTTTATCACTACTTCAATACACCGCCTTTGGTATTCTCAGAAAGCTCACTGGTTGTTGTTTTTTTTCCAGGAGTGCTGCTTTCTTAGCTTTATTTATATTGAAGTGACGGCTCTCCACGCAAAAACACCAGCGATAAACACTCACCTATAGGATTATTAGGAACACCATACTAATATTGTGTTTGACCCCCTTTAGCCTTCAGAACTGTCTTAATTCTATGTGGCATTGATTCAACAAGGTGCTGGAAGCATTCTTTAGAAATGTCGGCCCATATTGAGAGGATAGCATCTTGCAGTTGATGGAGATTTGTGGAATGCACATCCAGGGCACGAAGCTCCCGTTCCACCACATCCCAAAGATGCCCTATTGGGTTGAGATCTGGTGACTGGGGGGGTGAACTCATTGTCATGTTCAAGAAACCAATTTGAAGACGAGAAGCAGGTGGGCCGGGTTAGGCGGACGCTGCGACTCCTCACTCCCTAACAATGTTCAATTCTATGCCCTGACTATAAGCTTTTATCAAAGCATAACCAATAGAGACAGGGTAAAGAGAGGAGCCTGGTCAGGCTAGAACTCTCCCCAACCGGGTCAGGCTGTATGCCAAAAAGTCTCCCTGTAGTTTTATTATAATCTTGATTATATGATAGATAGATCTGACGACTATGACGAGAAGCAGGTGGGCCGGGTTAGGCGGACGCTGCGACTCCTCACTCCCTAACAGTATTCAATTCTATGCCCTAACTATAAGCTTTATCAAAAAGGAAAGTCTTAAGTCTACTCTTAAATGTGGAGACGGTGTCTGCCTCCTGAACCCAAACTGGAACCTGGTTCCACAGGAGAGGAGCCTGATAGCTGAACGCTCTGGCTCCTATTCTACTTTTAGAGACTCTAGGAACCACAAGTAACCTTGCATTCTGGGAGCGTAGTGCTCTTGTAGGGTTGTAAGGTACTATGAGCTCTTTGAGATAAGATGGTGCCTGACCATGAAGAGCTTTGTAGGTGAGAAGAAGGATTTTAAATTCTATTCTGGATTTTACAGGAAGCAGATTGTGAAATACTCAGACCGGCCCGTCTGGCACCAACAACCATGCCCACGCTCAAAATTGCTGAAATCACCTTTCTTTTCCATTCTGACATTCAGTTTGGAGTTCAGGAGATGGTCTGGACCAGGACCACACCCCTAAATGCATTGAAGCAACTGCCATGTGATTGGTTGATTAGATAATTGCATTAATGAGAAATTGAACAGGTGTTCCTAATAATCCTTTAGGTGAGTGTAAATGATCATCTCCATTGTACGCGCTATTCTTCCAAGGCCAATTGTGCCTAGCTTTCAATCTCTACGTCGCTCTGCTTTAGCTTAATCACCGCTTATTGGATTATGGGTAACAACTTTTCCACGAATCCGCTGGATTGTGATGCCGTTTATTTTGCCTGAGGATTGCTTTGTCCGACTGAATTGGAGCGCTGTAATGCCGCCGAGAGCAGATGATCGCACAGCTTTTGTAGTGTAATGAGATTCTTATTGGAATGCTGCCGCTGCGAGGCACACACACACACACACACACACACACACACACACACACACACACACACACACACACACACACACACACACACACACACACACACACACACACACACACACACACGCATGCGCGCCACTAACAGCAAAACACACAATGCACAGGGATGAACACAAGGGTTTTGTGTATTACATTAAAGTTCAGCTTTATCTGATTAAACCATACTGCCGTCATTGTGTATGAACAGGGGATGGATTTTGTCCTTCAAATTTCCTGTGGCTCAAGTTCAAGTTCAGTCAGACTGCGTCTTTGTTCCGCATGTAACGGCCTTGGACAGTACACAAAGCGAGCCAGCATTTAGTTCAAAAGAGATCGGGTCCTTCACTCGGCCTCTTTCACGTCTCCGATAAGACCTCTATGCATCTGCTCTCCCTGTACGTTCAGAATCCAGATTACAGACACACTTGTTGCTGGAGAGCTCTCAGTAGCAGTGAGCCGGGCTCTGATTTGAAAACCTTAATACTTCAAAATACATGTTTGTCACAACCATCAATGTAGGGTACCAGGGTGGCTGCACTGTAAATAACAGCTGTGAAATCTCCCGTTATTTCTTTTAGATTTCACAGTAACACTACTGTATATGATTTTACAGTAGAATGCTGTAGCACAGGGGTCTTCAACGTTTTCCAGGCCAAGGACCCCCAAACTGATGGCGAGATGGAGCGGGGACCCCCTAATTATATATATTATATAAAATTGTGTTATATCAAACTGGTCCTATAGTGCCATGTGTAAATGTACCTTGTTATTGTGCATTCAATACTAAGATACTCAAATAATACACAGGTTCATATATTCATGTTTTTATTTTAAACATGTGCGAGGCACAGTGAGTAGGGTGGCCATGCTACTGCCATTTATAAACATAACATAACACAATAAACTGATACCTGCCAAGATCAACAATGTCTGTCAATTGCATGTAATCATGCATAAAAGCTATTCAAATGGACATTTTTAAAACATAAATGGGGGAATATAAAAAAGTCTAATCAACCAAAACTTTCGCGACCCCCATGCAGTACCTCCGCGGACCCCCTAGGGGTCACGGACCCCCTGTTGAAGACCCCTGCTGTAGTACATTAATTAATTAAAGGTTGTAATGTAACTCCAATGCTGTACATTGGAGTTACATTACAAACCTTGTCAACATGACAAAATCACAGTAGTTTAAGTATTACAGTTGAAATCACAGCAGTCAAAGCATTACTGTAAAAAAATCACAATATAGCCACTATAGTACTGTAAATAGTACAGTAAACTACTGTATTTTTACTTTTTATCTTATGTTGTGTTTAATTGTTTTGTTTCAAACTGGAGATTTCAAGTTTAGTGTTAGATCCCCAGTAGGCTACATTTTTTTGGCCTTGATCTCGACTTTACATACGTAAATGTCACCTCTGGGCTCCGTAGGACCATGCATGAACATTGTTGTATAAAACCACCATGTAAATATGCTAGAATTAGTAAAAATAACTACTTTTCATCTGTAGTCCCTAGGCAGGTGACTTAGGCCTAACATAAAGACAGTCAGCAGTAATACAGCACTTATTCACTATAAATGAAAAGACACATAATGGTGACATTTACATTGACATTGACCTGGTGAAACCTGCAGAAACCCTTAAGTACTTCTAATATTTCACAAGAAGACGAACGATGTGAGCGGCTGACAGACAGCGACTAAGAGAGAGCGGCCCTGATAAGAGCGATGATGTTGTGTTGTCACACAGATGACCAGCGGTTTGTGGTTGTAATAGGTTATTGATTTAAATGTAATTATCTCTTGTAAGTCTGTAAAGTGTGTGAAAGGTTGCACTTTTCTTTCTTAATTGAAGATGTACTGAGAAAACCTTAGGTCTGATTGTGTACACCAGATGAAAATGACTTCACTTAACCTTCAAAAAGGAAATGCAGATTCATTTTTATCTGTCTTTGAAGCCAATTAACCATTCCTGCCAAATGGACCCTATGTAAGATGCTGCAATCCAATAACTAATCCTGATCTTGACAATTGACCCGGCTTCACTCCATTTATCTGCCCATCTGTCAAATGATCCATAGCCAGTGTCAGGCAAAGACTTGATGAGCGGACTGACGGATCAAGTATACACGGAGAGAATATTGGCCTTGTGCAAATGCGTGTGTGTTTGTGTGTGTGTGTATGCGTGTAGTCAGTGATATGATGCAAGCAGAACGATGCAAAGGAAAGAGTTGAAAAGAAAGACGATGAGAAAGAAGGAAGATACAGATCATAGGCGAAGGGGCTGGTCGAAGTTGTTCCTTTGGGAGGAAGATCGGAAAAATCTTACTCAGCCTGTCAATGCACAGACATGTACAGGGCGTGATAATCAATGATGACCTATTTAGGTATGAGCGCACACGTAGACCCGTCTGTAGGTCGGTGTGTCTTTACACATCTGAGCTGACGTTGCGTTGGTTAAATGCTAAGATGAGCAAACAAATGTGATTTTTGAAAGGTCCAAAGCTTATCCGTCTTCCTGCTGTGTGGGAATTTGTGGTGAAATATTGACACTCCACTTGCAATTTTTTCACCTGTTTAAAGAATATAAGACTTAAAGAAAAAAAAAAAATGAAAGTGACAGGGAAAGGGATGTTTTCTAGGAAGGCTGCAGAGAGACTTAAAGGTGGGAGCGAGGCAGATGATTAAGACGTTTGGATAGAAAAGAAGAGAGGAAGATAGAGGACTGAATTGATCTGGGGATTTCTCATTCCCAATCCCCGAGTGAGCAGTGTAATGATGCTGCGTTGGCTGCGGCCCCAGAGTACGACTGTTTCATCAGATGTTGTTAAAGCTGCCCTGCTGACTTAGGCTTTTCTGCCCGCCATCCCTAACCATAGCTCTCAACCCAGCAGAGCCACAGTCCAGCAGAAAGGAAGCTATTCAATAAGGTAGTTACATCAGGCTGCAATGCAATGCAATGCAATCCATTGTGCTCTGCGTGCGTCGGTTTGAATCCGGGTCCGGGTTTGATTCCCACTGCGAGACATCAACCAATGGGTTCCTAAGCAAGACACCCTTACTTGCTCCAGAGCTGTGCAACCTCTGATATATAGCAATTGTACAGCGGACAGGTATACAGTTCAGTGTCTTGCTCAGGGACTATTTAACATGCGCCGCCAACCCTGTGGTTATGAGGCGACCATTTTACCTCCGAGCCACAAAGTTGAATTAAACAGTACATGTGCTGTGAAACCAAAATAATGAGCTTAACTTAAAAAAAAAAAAAAAAAAAAAAAAAAAAAGATCCATAGAGCTGAGAGTAATTGTCGAGTTTGGTGATGATTCTCTGTGACTTTGTAACGACAAGCTGTACACTTTAAAATACACTCAGTTATTTGGTCCACTGTTAGTATTACAAGGTGGATTAGTGCAGCTTTAAGAGCATCAGCAGGAAAAAAAGACAAGCAAATTGGTTTTTCCATGACATCTGAAACCATTTCTGGGAACCTCTGGTTGTACTGCTGGCTACATTGGGCTGCAACAGTTGTCTGGTCCTAATCTGCTGAAAACAAGTCAGCAGACACTTTCCTCTCTTTACAAAGAGATTTACTGTCCTCCTTAGCAGAAAAACACATAACGCTGGCATCTAGACTCCTCAAGTCCTCTGGGCTGAGACACTTTCCAGGCTGGTATGTTAGAGCACAATCTGATTCTTTGTTTTTGTGATAATGGAAATATGTAAATATCATTTGATAATATTTTTTGCAGGCAAAGATATTACAGTGGTAGCGTTATTGAAGTATTGTTTAGCACTATCATAGGCGCCCGTACCGTGGGTGCTTCGGGGCTCGAGCACCCACCAATACTGAACCCCCACTGAGGACCCACGTGTGCCAGACTGCCAGGAGGCTACATTAATTTAACATTAACCGTACGTTCACACCGCCACCGACCTGAGCGTCTAAAGATACCGGAAGTCATTCATTTTCAATGGAAGCTTCTCTCAGCTGCAAGGGCGGCAAATCTGTCGCCGTCGCGTTTTGGGCGTTTTTGAGCGTGTTGAGCGTCAATCTGAAAGTTGAAATTTCTCAACTTTATGGTAATGAGCTATGACGCAATTCAGCGGCTAACGCCAGCCGCCAATCGGAATTAAAGACGTCCTTCACGCTGACTGATCCCGGAGAAAAACAATGTAAAATTTTTGTTCTTACCAAAACATTTGTTCCGAGGGGAAATGGAGGAGAAGCTCATCATCGCCGTTGCTGGGTTTCCTATCATTTATGATATGACGTTGTTTGCATACAGCGACCAGTTAAAAAACAACGAGGCGTGGGATAAAGTAGCCGAGATAGTCTGTGTGTCCGGTGAGTTGATGATTCATAATGTTTTTAACGAGGGAAATGAGCAGTGCGCAGTAGCATGGTAGTCTTCCTGGCTTGATGTGAATGGTACGATCTGTTTTGCAGATCATTTTACCCTTATTACCCTTTATTAAATGTGCAAATAATGCGATGATCCATAATTATCCAGTGATACATGACAGAGAAATTCATTTTTATAAGTCTTTATTTTATATTTCTCTGTAGTAGTGTCTTAAAATATTATAACGTTCATGCTTATTATATATTCATATCTTGCTTGTCGTATATTCCTACATGCTTATTATATTTTATAATCTTATATGCACATTTAACTAACTTTGTTTCTTTAAAGCTGTTAGCACCACCGATGCAATAAGTCCCCACTGCTGTATATCTTAGAGATAGCAAGTGTCTTAGGCTGTTTATGAGGAATTGACATTGTTGTACCTTGAATAAGAGGATCACATTTGGACCTTAGCTGTTTGCAGGGCTGTAGTACTCGAGTCCGGTCTTGGACTCGAGTCCGGATTCAAGACCATTTTTCTATGGTCTCGGACTTGTCTCGGACTCGCTAGTATTTGGACTCAGACTTGTCTCGGCCGCTGGTCTTGCCCAATATGGCTTTTGGTCTGGACCGAGTCCAGGTGTCTTTATTATGTTGATGATAATATTGGAGGGAAAGGGAAACCCAAAATGATTGTCTTGATACTGTCATGCATAAGACCTTTTTTCTGTCCTGGACTCGGTCTTGACTCGGACTCGAACCTCTTTGGACTCGGTCTTGACTTGGACTCGACTAGTCCTGGTCTTGGACTTGTCTTGGACTCGACTAAGGTGGTCTTGACTACAGCCCTGCCTGTTTGTACCTTCTAAGGGACAATATTAAACCTTTGAGGATCAATAATGTACCTTAAAGGTACAAATATGTACCTTACACCTCAGAAAGTACACACTGTACAACGGAAGGTGCAGAAATGTACCTTCAAGATACATTTTTGTACTTTTAAGGGAACATTTGCTAAGTTTGTACCTTAGGGAACAAAAAGGGACCTGTATTGTACCTCTTTTTTTGACAGTGCAGGGGACTGTCTAGAAAATTCAGGGTTCGGAGTATTTCCCTTCTTGAAATGTAAACAGCTATTTAAGAGAGATTTTAATGAGTCAACATAACAAATGCATAACCAACTGGGGAAGAAAGCGCCTCGGTTGTATGAATGAATGAATGAATGAATAATTTTGTTATTGTGTCATGCACACAAAAAGTATGCCCAGCCCAAATGGTTTGACAAGACACTATTATTTATAGCAAGGGACCAGATACCAGAATAGCAACATACATTTAACAACAAACTTTTGCCATGTCAGCAAAATATCCCTAACTTATATACATTAAATCTAGCCACTCCATTTGGTCATCATCAGTACACCAGAACATTTTAGGAGTTGGAACAGACATTTCATGTAAGACGGGTGTTCTTAGGACAAGTGTATGTCAGTGGTCGTATATAAGTTCCCCATTTTACACCAAACATCGTACTCATCCATTGAGTCTTGAACATATTATAACACCATCACCATTGTTGTTATCACAAATCCAGGCACAAATCCCAAGCTAATAACATAAACAGCATTCTCAAATAAACCAATTACAATCTGCTCTTGTGAAATCAAATTGTTTTATGCTCTAATACCCCCTACACCCCCCCCACACCACCATGCACACATGCATGTAGAACGCACACACACACACCCCCACACAAGAAAAGTGTATTAATATCGTTTCATGGGTCTCATGGCAACACCAATTTAGCTCTATCTGGGTGTTGGGATGATCGAATCACTGCACTACAACACAGGCCTCAGCACTGGATGTGAAGAGGTCATCTGTTGATATTAATGGCCTGGTGGGTTACTGGCCTGTGGTGATTGCTTAACTTTATTCAGGCATTAGTTAGAGGGGCAAATCAATGAGAGTTAACTGCCACTTTGACTCCAGAAGGTCAGGTGCACGTGGAGGGTGGGCTGGAGATGGAGGATGGGATGAGGAAGATGAAAGGTTTAGTTTTTTTTTTTTTTAGTTACCACGAACAATCAACATATTTTCAAAGAGAAATAAAAAATCTAATGAAACACAATCGTATACAAATCAATCCCATTCCATCAAAGAACCAAACAAATAAGGATGAGTTCAGGAAGGAGCAGGCAGAAGCACGTCGAACGTCCTGCAACTACTTTACGATATCACATTATTTAAGCAGTTGCACATTTTTGTATTCCCGACTGGTATATATTCAAATATTTGTTCTTGTATTTTATTCCTATTATTATTTCATGTATATTGTATCCTAGTATTTCATCTATATTTTTATTCTGTGCTGTGTGACTGATTTTGCTGCTGTAACACTGTAATTTCCCATTTTATTATGGATCAAGATCGATCTATCTATCTATCTATCTATCTATCTATCTATTACAGAAAACAACAATTGTACAACAATTGGAAGTTATACAATAACTTGCGTTAATACAACAACATACATTTGGGTTATATGAATGTAAGATGATTGCAGGTGTGACACCAATCTGTTTTTGGTTATTTTGAAAGAAATGTCAGAGCAGATTCCCAAAACTAATCCATTTTTATGATGTAAATTTAAGGAGCAAAAGCAGTATTGGCTCTATGAAATTGCCCATATTGGTCATTGGCTAAGGCTGATGGGGAAAGAAATCGGTATCTTCACTACAAAGATCTATATCGGTTGATCCCTACCACTGACCCATTGCAGCATTTATTATTTTGATATAGAGTTTCAGGTCAAAGCTAGAGTCCCATTAGTTAACTTAACAGTACATTTACTTTCTGAGCTAGTAAATTGTGTAAAGATACTTTGGTTGATTTAAGTCTTAGTAAAATTCATATAACCGTTTCCAGTGAAAATCTGATAATTCTGTACACTCAAAATCTGTAAAAAAAAAACAACCCAAAATATCAACACTCTCACAAAACTACAAGGGTTCAATAAAGTTCACGGCAATCTGTCTGAGGGCCGATTGACATTGTATGCTGGCAGCATTTTGCCGCTTAGCCGCCCATGCGTGTGACACGGTCAAAGTTCAACATGGTTCAACTTTGACCGTGGCACGCGCGAGAGCAGCCGCTCTGCGCTGTGACGTGCATCCACATGTGTGAAAAAAAACCAGAAACACAGAATACAGAAGTGGCTCCAGAAACGGCTCATGGACGAGAGGTTGGTATTGGCTCTCGGCAATCTCCCAGAGCTGTAGCCTGAGGTCGAACAGAGACCTCGGACGCCAAGCTATGCTGTGGAAGCATATTTCCACCATAATAGGCATGCCAGATGTGTAGCTTATTGTAGCCTTTTAATTTAAATCATTCAGGTGTTTTGTGAAATCAACATGGACATGTCTCCACTGAAATACAATCTTAACTATGTTACATTTATACTCAGTTTGGTGCATTTGTCAAATCATAATTTGCATTTGCACAACAGTGAGTGCATTTCTTAAAACATCTGTACTGTTGTGAGCTCCGACAATCAAATGCCGAGCTCCATACGTGTATTTATGGGATATATTTGTATTTGTATGTTTATATGATGTAAAATATGTTTGGACTGATTGATACAAGTCCTGTTCGTTTTCATTGACGTACAAATGTAGGTAGTTATATGGCCTTTACACAGACTAACTACCCATTTATAAGTGTGTACCCTCCAGTTTTGGAAGAATTAATTGGACATGTGCATTAAACAAAGTGTTTTCCAGAGTATGAATAAATGATGATGAATGTATGAAGGATCATAGCTTAGCTTTATTACCCCCAACTGCAATAACTGTTGCGTAAGACCCCTCTGCGTGTGTCCAGAGTCTGAGTCTCATGGTGTGTTTTTACAGAACAGTAAGTCTGAATGTCCTACAGAAACCTGAAGACAAAAACTGTAACATGAAAGGTCATGATGAGCTGTTTGTTTGAGATATTTAAAAGTGAATGTGATGGTAATTCCTTCAGCTTTATCTGTGGACGTGTCTTGTCCTTGATAGTCTCCAACAGTCTAGTCTATATCCGTGATGTTACACTTCCGGGATTGCTCAGAAAGTCAGCCGGATGTCCTTTTTTTAGGGCCAGATCTCGATTACCTTCCGCTTTCTTTCTGTTGGAATTTTAACCTGCGGCTGCTTTCTGAGGACTATGGTTACCTGGTCCTCAGATCTCTGCAGGGTAAATCCAGACAGCTAGCTAGACTACCTGTCCAATCTGAGGACTACGGTTACCTGGTCCTCAGATCTCTGCAGGGTAAATCCAGACAGCTAGCTAGACTATTTGTCCAATCCGAGGACTATGGTTACCTGGTCCTCAGATCTCTGCAGGGTAAATCCAGACAGCTAGCTAGACTATCTGTCCAATCTGAGGACTACGGTTACCTGGTCCTCAGATCTCTGCAGGGTAAATCCAGACAGCTAGCTAGACTACCTGTCCAACCTGAGGACTATGGTTACCTGGTCCTCAGATCTCTGCAGGGTAAATCCAGACAGCTAGCTAGACTATCTGTCCAATCTGAGGACTATGGTTACCTGGTCCTCAGATCTCTGCAGGGTAAATCCAGACAGCTAGCTAGACTATCTGTCCAATCTGAGGACTATGGTTACCTGGTCCTCAGATCTCTGCAGGGTAAATCCAGACAGCTAGCTAGACTATCTGTCCAATCTGAGTTTTCTGTTGCACGACTAAAAGTACTTTTGAACATTCACGTTTCACTAAAACAAGTTCCTTCCCGAGGCTCTTTTGCAGTGGCTTCGTCTGGCGCTAAGCCCCGCCCAAGACAATTGTGATTGGTTTAAAGAAATGCCAATAAACCAGAGCACGTTTTTTCCCCATCCCAGAATGCTTTGTGGACTTGCCAGACTTGCCTCACCACCGCTGTGGAGGCAAGTCTGGCGATGCGAGACTACCAACATTCATTTTTTCAATCATACTTCAAAGAACAACATCTGGGTCCTTGGGCTTGTCCCCTTAGTAGACTTGTGTTTTGATAACTCATTAATGATGAGGCCCCCAATTACAAAAAAAAACGCATATATCATATACATTATATACATAATAACTTCCCCTTTGTCTTCCTCTCTGTCTTTTGTCCTTTTAGATCCAGTTTCAGTGGACCTGGACCAGTATGATGTGGTTTCTCTGACTGATGCTCTTAGAGGTTTCCTGCAGGACCTGACCGCCCCCATCATTCCAGCCACAGTCTACAGCGAGCTGGTCTACACTGCTCAAGGTAGGTACAGTGGTACACCGCAACACACACACACACACACACACACACACACACACACACACACACACACACACACACACACACACACACACACACACACACACACACACACACACACACAGTTGTGATCTGCTGTTAGCCCTGGCAACATTAAAGAGTCACTCAAATTACAAAATACACAACATTTTCCTTTTTGTACCTCTCGAACACTAAACTTGAGATCTCAAGTTTGGGATCTCGACTTTAATGGAGGAAAAAAAGAACGTAAAAATAAAGATCAAATTCTAAAATATTTTAAAGACAACACGTTTAGCCTACTGGCGACAAACACTAATCTCGAGTTTCAAACCTCGTTATTGTTCTTTATTGTTTGTGGATTTTCAAAGTGTAGTGTGTAGTGTTTGTCCCCAGTAGGCTATGTTTTTTTAATTTTTTTAATTAAAAAAATAAAAATAATTTTTAAAATAATTCTTAATTTTTTTTTCTTTCAATGAAAGTGGAAATCTCGACTTTGAAATTCAAGAAAGTTTAGTGTTTGTACCCAGTACTGTACGTGTTGTTGTTTTTTTTCCTCCATGTCACCTCCGGGGCTCCGTGGGAGGCAGATATCTTAAAACTTAGAAAAATAAAAGCAGAACTCATATATCTGCATTGATGTCTTTCTTAACATGCATTCATTTATTATGTGTGAGTGAATCGGCTAAAAGTTAGAAAAGTTAAATCGTTTTGGGAGAGCTTTGGGAAGCAAAACTAACACAACTACAGTGGCTTGAACAAGTTTACACACCCACGCTAAAGTTGATTAAAAAGAGGAATAAAAAAAACATCTTTTGGAAATTGATCTTAATGCCTTAATTTAAAAAAAAATAGGAAAATCCAACCTTATAAGGACACCAATTTGCGTTGTGAATCAAAAATGTATAAATAAAAAATAAATGTTCTTCCTTAAAAAACAGGGGGCATAATATACACCCCCTATGTTATATGTTCCTATGATCTTATGGAAAGATCCCCATTGCCGATCTCTATGTATGGGGAAGGGTATGTGATGATGTGGCGGGGGAGTATTTTAATTCCAAAAGGCCAAGGGAACTTTATCAGGATGCATAGTATCCTCATCCATGAAATAACTGGTCTTTAATGATAAAAACCTGCCTCTATGGGGATTTAACATAGGGGGTGTATACTTATGCCCCTGTATTTTAACATAGGGGGGTGTATACTTATGCCCCTGTGTTTTAACATAGGGGGGTGTATACTTATGCCCCCTGTATTTTAACATAGGGGGGTGTATACTTATGCCCCCCTGTATTTTAACATAGGGGGTGTATACTTATGCCCCTGTATTTTAACATAGGGGGTGTATACTTATGCCCCCTGTATTTTAACATAGGGGGGGTGTATACTTATGCCCCTGTATTTTAACATAGGGGGTGTATACTTATGCCCCTGTATTTTAACATAGGGGGTGTATACTTATGCCCCTGTATTTTAACATAGGGGGGTGTATACTTATGCCCCCTGTATTTTAACATAGGGGGGGTGTATACTTATGCCCCTGTATTTTAACATAGGGGGGTGTATACTTATGCCCCCTGTATTTTAACATAGGGGGTGTATACTTATGCCCCCTGTATTTTAACATAGGGGGGTGTATACTTATGCCCCTGTATTTTAACATAGGGGGTGTATACTTATGCCCCCCTGTATTTTAACATAGGGGGTGTATACTTATGCCCCTGTATTTTAACATAGGGGTTGTATACTTATGCCCCCTGTATTTTAACATAGGGGTGTATACTTATGCCCCTGTATTTTAACATAGGGGGTGTATACTTATGCCCCTGTATTTTAACATAGGGGGGTGTATACTTATGCCCCCTGTATTTTAACATAGGGGGTGTATACTTATGCCCCCTGTATTTTAACATAGGGCGGTGTATACTTATGCCCCCTGTATTTTAACATAGGGGGTGTATACTTATGCCCCCTGTATTTTAACATAGGGGTTATACTTATGCCCCCTGTATTTTAACATAGGGGGGTGTATACTTATGCCCCTGTATTTTAACATAGGGGGTGTATACTTATGCCCCTGTATTTTAACATAGGGGGTGTATACTTATGCCCCCTGTATTTTAACATAGGGGTTGTATACTTATGCCCCCTGTATTTTTTAACATAGGGGGGTGTATACTTATGCCCCTGTATTTTAACATAGGGGGGTGTATACTTATGCCCCCTGTATTTTAACATAGGGGGTGTATACTTATGCCCCTGTATTTTAACATAGGGGGGTGTATACTTATGCCCCTGTATTTTAACATAGGGGGTGTATACTTATGCCCCTGTATTTTAACATAGGGCGGTGTATACTTATGCCCCCTGTATTTTAACATAGGGGGTGTATACTTATGCCCCTGTATTTTAACATAGGGGGTGTATACTTATGCCCCTGTATTTTAACATAGGGGGGTGTATACTTATGCCCCTGTATTTTAACATAGGGGGTGTATACTTATGCCCCCTGTATTTTAACATAGGGGGGTGTATACTTATGCCCCTGTATTTTAACATAGGGCGGTGTATACTTATGCCCCCTGTATTTTAACATAGGGGGTGTATACTTATGCCCTGTATTTTAACATAGGGGTGTATACTTATACCCCCTGTATTTTAACATAGGGGGTGTATACTTATGCCCCTGTATTTTAACATAGGGGGTGTATACTTATGCCCCTGTATTTTAACATAGGGGGTGTATACTTATGCCCCTGTGTTTTTAACATAGGGGGTGTATACTTATGCCCCTGTATTTTAACATAGGGGGGTGTATACTTATGCCCCTGTATTTTAACATAGGGGGGTGTATACTTATGCCCCTGTATTTTAACATAGGGGGTGTATACTTATGCCCCTGTATTTTAACATAGGGGGTGTATACTTATGCCCCTGTATTTTTTAACATAGGGGGTGTATACTTATGCCCCTGTATTTTAACATAGGGGGGTGTATACTTATGCCCCCTGTATTTTAACATAGGGGGTGTATACTTATGCCCCTGTATTTTAACATAGGGGGTGTATACTTATGCCCCCTGTATTTTAACATAGGGGTGTATACTTATGCCCCCTGTATTTTAACATAGGGGGTTGTATACTTATGCCCCTGTATTTTAACATAGGGGGGTGTATACTTATGCCCCTGTATTTTAACATAGGGGGTGTATACTTATGCCCCTGTATTTTAACATAGGGGGTATACTTATGCCCCCTGTATTTTAACATAGGGGTGTGTATACTTATGCCCCTGTATTTTAACATAGGGGTGTATACTTATGCCCCTGTATTTTAACATAAGGGGGGTGTATACTTATGCCCCTGTATTTTAACATAGGGGGTGTATACTTATGCCCCTGTATTTTAACATAGGGGGTGTATACTTATGCCCCTGTATTTTAACATAGGGGGTGTATACTTATGCCCCTGTATTTTAACATAGGGGGTGTATACTTATGCCCCCTGTATTTTAACATAGGGGGTGTATACTTATGCCCCTGTATTTTAACATAGGGGGGTGTATACTTATGCCCCTGTATTTTAACATAGGGGTTGTATACTTATGCCCCTGTATTTTTAACATAGGGGGGTGTATACTTATGCCCCCCTGTATTTTAACATAGGGGGTGTATACTTATGCCCCTGTATTTTAACATAGGGGTTGTATACTTATGCCCCTGTATTTTAACATAGGGGTTGTATACTTATGCCCCCTGTATTTTAACATAGGGGGGGTATACTTATGCCCCCTGTATTTTAACATAGGGGGTGTATACTTATGCCCTGTATTTTAACATAGGGGTTGTATACTTATGCCCCCTGTATTTTAACATAGGGGTGTATACTTATGCCCCCTGTATTTTAACATAGGGGGGTGTATACTTATGCCCTGTATTTTAACATAGGGGGTTGTATACTTATGCCCCTGTATTTTAACATAGGGGGTGTATACTTATGCCCCCTGTATTTTAACATAGGGGGTGTATACTTATGCCCCTGTATTTTAACATAGGGGTTGTATACTTATGCCCCCTGTATTTTAACATAGGGGGGTTGTATACTTATGCCCCTGTATTTTAACATAGGGGGTGTATACTTATGCCCCTGTATTTTAACATAGGGGGGTGTATACTTATGCCCCCTGTATTTTAACATAGGGGGTTGTATACTTATGCCCCCTGTATTTTAACATAGGGGGTGTATACTTATGCCCCCTGTATTTTTTAACATAGGGGGGGGTGTATACTTATGCCCCCCTGTATTTTAACATAGGGGTTGTATACTTATGCCCCCTGTATTTTAACATAGGGGGTGTATACTTATGCCCCCTGTATTTTAACATAGGGGGTGTATACTTATTCCCCTGTATTTTAAGGAAGAACAATTATTTATTTACAATACATTAATTAAGATTTTCCAATTTTTTTTAATTAAGGCATTAAGATCAATTTCCAAAGATGATTTTTTATTTCTCTTTTGAATCAACTTCAGCATCGGTGTGTAAACGTATGCAAGCCACTGTATGACCCACATGAAAAGTAGGATTTTGAGTTTTCCGTAGCTGACGGCAGCGTTTTTAATAGCCGGTGAGTGATGCAAATTTAGACCTTCAGCTGCATTTTTTTTTTTCTTTTGCCTCTGTCATTTGGCATGAGCTCCAACACTCTTCACACCTGACAGATTTCTGCCATGTCTGGATGTAAAGACAACGAGGCCGTTCCTCTCGTCAGCATCAAATTTCTGCAAATCCCCTGACAGCTCCTAAAGCAACTCTGAGCAGAAACATGGCCGGTTGTCAAGTTCTCTCTCTCTTTTCAGAATTTCTGTACAGCTGACCTGCCTGCTCACCCTTTCACCTACAGCCCACCTCTCCCAGCCAGCCCTCCTCTCTCAGGCTTTTAGGGACTCTCGACTCTTATGTATTTTTAATCAACCCTACCTTGCTTTGCATGGGTGGTGTGCGTGCCGGTGTGAGGAAATAAAAAAATAGAAAAAGTCAAAGACCAGTGTGTATTAGCGTCGTGCACGGTGTTCGTCAGGCATCGCTCACACCAGCTTCCCTGCAACCTTTTCCCAAAATATTACTCGACTAAGCTCCCCGACATGAGCTCCAGCTGAAAACCCCCTCAATAATGAAAGCGATTTTCTCTTTTGTGTGGCCCTCGCCTCGTTAAGTGAACTGAAAACAATTTTTTTTTTTTTTTTTTTTTTTTACTTATTCATGGAACCATTTTAAGTCAAGATAAACCACTTTGGAAGGATGCATGCAAAGTGTTTTCCGCAGGTCGGCCTAGGTTAAGCCCACTGAAATTGAACTTATTTAGGAAAGGGTCACTTGAGGAGCATACAGAGATTTCTTCTGTGAATTTCTGTGAATTATAAAATAAGGGTAAGTCACGCACTAATATTAGGCAAGTTATTTGCCCGAGGGGCGTGTAGTAAGAACTCTTGATGTCCTTTTCTTCTTCAGTAGACTCTACTGTACATATCAGATGTTCTACTGCATATATTCCTCAGTAAACATAGAGCTGCACATATTTAGCAGCAACATATAAGCGTGCTTTTTTACTCATTTTCATTTTCTCTCTATTATTCATCGTGTTCATTTTAGCAGGTTATTTTATCCTTACCAATCAGCATTGCCCGACGTTTTAATGTTATTTTAAGTTGACCCAGTACCTGTGGTAGCGGTAAAAAGCAATTCATTTATTTCTGTTAGTTCGACAACTTAAAACAACCGACACATCTTTGTAGATGTCATCCATACTTGTCTCCAGTTTCTGTCGTTTTTCTTGGCTCGAGCCCAGAAAGATGGCATCCACATTCTTAATCCTTCTTACAAAGCTTGGATTGGCTCGGGTATTTTTACCATTGAGCAAAAAACAAGATGTCTGAAATGCTGAAGAAATCAGAGATTAGGGCATCGAGTCAGAGGTTTGGAGGTGCCTTTATCATCATCCATCCATCCATCCATTCATCAATCCATTCATCCATCCATCCATCCATCCATCCATCCATCTTCATCTGCTTATCTGGTATCGGGTCGCGGGGGCAGCAGCTCCAGCAGGGGACCCCAAACTTCCCTTTCCCGAGGCCAGGTTGGAGATATAATCCCTCCACCTAGTCCTGGGTCTTCCCCAGGCCTCCTCCCAGCTGGACGTCCCTCCACCTAGTCCTGGGTCCTCCCCGAGGCCTCCTCCCAGCTGGACGTCCCTTCACCTAGTCCTGGGTCTTCCCCGAGGCCTCCTCCCAGCTGGACGTCCCTCCACCTAGTCCTGGGTCCTCCCCGAGGCCTCCTCCCAGCTGGACGTCCCTCCACCTAGTCCTGGGTCCTCCCCGAGGCCTCCTCCCAGCTGGACGTCCCTCCATCTAGTCCTGGGTCCTCCCCGAGGCCTCCTCCCAGCTGGACGTCCCTCCATCTAGTCCTGGGTCCTCCCCGAGGCCTCCTCCCAGCTGGACGTCCCTCCACCTAGTTCTGAGGATCCCATTTCGGCCACTTGTACCCTGGCCGAGATCATTATAAGACCCCCAAACATACAGTTAAAAAAATTAATGAACTATGTCTTAACTTGGGCTGCAACTCATTATCTGTATTATTTATGAATACTTAGTTATTTCTTCAATTATTTGAATAATCTTTTACCATTCAAATGAAATGGTTAAAAAAAGGGCCAAAAGTGATGTCTCTGAATTATTTTTTTTTTTTTATATACCTACAGTCCAAAACCCCAAATAAATGTAAGCATGCAACATTGGCATGGGTGCATTGACAGAGTATTAATGAGAAGTCAGGTTGTGATGAATGTGAAAATACTATTCAGCTAAAAGTCAAGAAGCAGATTAATGAGCCAGTAATATTGCTAATCAGCTAAAATAACTTTATTATGAACACAATGCATTCTTTTTCTAATTTCATAAGTATTAGATTGAACAGTGCTGTCACCAGCAAGCGACTGCATTATTCTCAGAAATATCTATTTTTGTAAATACTGGATTTTGAGGGTTTGATTTTGTGAAATATCCATATGGATGGAATCAAGTTTACCTTGTATGAAGACAGTGAATTTACCTCTTATCCTTGTCTAATCCCTGAGATTTGTTGATGTCGTAACAGTTGTAATCCCCGTCTTATTCCTTTTTAATTTTAATTGTTTAATCCTTTCATGTGGCTGTCCTGCTCTCTGGGAGACGAGTCGTTTCCCCAACACATTGTTAGAAAGAAAGATTTAAAATATCCAGTTTTGGAAGAAATAAACAGATACCTGTTCTACTCCACTGATCCACCAGTGGGACATTCATGACACACACTTTTGATCAACCACCCCCAAAAAAATCCCAGATCTTGAGCTCAGATACCATGGGTGATATGCGTGTAAAAAGATTAAAAATCCCATTTGAACATGGCTTCACAACGTGTAGTTTGAAGCTAAATTCAATCTAGAAATACAAATTAATATGCATCACCATAGAGTCCACTGAATTAGTCCAATCATGTATCTCAGAGCAATATTTATGCCTTTTGGGTTTTGTTCAGTGACACAATAATTACATTTGTGTCATCCTCCCATAATCCTCCTCTCATCTGTTCCTGCACCATCTTGACCACAATCAGCCTTTTGTTTTAATCATTCAATTAAGTTTTATTTATAGTGTCAAACCCTAACAGAAGTTATTTCAGGACCCACGGCTTGCGTGAAAATAATAGCCGGAGCGTATAGATTTATTGATTTCATTATGGTTACTTACTTTTGCTATATTATTTAATTACATATTCAATGTACTTTTAACGTCACTTACTTACTTACACTGCAGTATTGTTTTTTGTACTATGGCAATCACACTTTATAATACCTTTTAATTTAATGCCACTTTACATTCATTCAATACCTTTTGCTCATTGTCTGTTGTTTGTGTGTTTACTTGTTTGTTTTTTAGTTTTTTACTGTAGGAAACTGCTGCTGCTGTAATAAGGGAACTTCCCCACTGTGGGATGAATAAAGTATTATAATTGAAATTGAAATTCTTTATTAGGAATAATCCCTTGAGATGTGACATCTCGTTTTCGAGGGGGTCCTAAAAGGCAAGAAAAAAAATACAAACTTATACAATACAGTCACATTTAGACAAAACAGTTAACAAAACAGCTTAAGGAGACATAATTAAAAAAAAAAAAAAAAAAAACACCACGAACATACACACATACTGACTAACAAAAACAAAGACAAAGACAAAAGCTCTCCATCACACCAAAATCAATTCCAACCAATAAATATTAAACAATAAAACAGTTAAAGTTATTAGTATAGACGGTTTGAAAAAGATGAATAAATAAAATTATATACATATAGTATGTACCAATACACAGTTACTATCACACATATTTGTATATACATATGTACACATATGTATTATCTAATCTAATCTGGGACAACGCACATTAATCAACATTTCTGTAAATGCCCCAGTGCCCAGTCGGCTAATTTACAACTGTAGTCCTACCCAGCATGCATGTCTTTATGGTGGGCACCCAGAGGAAACCCACGCAAACTCCACACAGAAAGGCCCAGAACGACCTGGATCCGAACCCAGAACCTTCTGAGGCAAAAGTGCTAACCATTATTGCTCGTGGAGGCCGCGGCACAGAAGCGCCCGGTGGTGTTCTTTTTCGACCTCCGTCTGTCTTTGGTCTCATCTCAGACCTTCTACACGTCCTCCCCTCTGTCATTTTTGTTTTTTATTATTCATTCTTTCCGTCACCCCATGCCTATTTTAATGCTCGCCTCTCATTCCTTTGGTTTTGCGAGTGTTAGTTAACCTCAATGGCCTGACCGGGGTCATGGTCTGCCAGCTGGCTAAGTCTGACTGACCCCTGTCCATCTGGACTGTTGACACCTTTTAAAAAAGGAGATTGAAGACAAATAGGACTATAAGGATCCCATAAACTCACATTCTTATTAATCTGCAGTTTTCTATTACCATATATTTCCATTTGGATATTTGGTTATCGTATGCAGAAACAAACACATGGTTGCAATGGTTGCCCCTCAAATCCTGTAACAGAATTCTGCTTTTTATTTTTTTATTTAACCTTTATTTATCCAGGTAAACTGTTTGAGAACCACTTCTCATTTACAAACATGACCTGGCCAAGAGGCTACAGAATAAATAGGAGCATACTGTACAACTTTACATAGTCTAACACATGGCACATAGAACAAGCAGCCGAATTAAATTAAAAAAGGCAGTCAACAAAGAAAAAAGGAATAAAGTGCTTAAATATGTGTGTATAAATATGGTTCATGATTGTCAGCAGGAACAAGAGTCAACAATGTAATGTTGAAGGTTTTGCTTAAAGGTGGAGATTGGGATCAGAGATGTAAGTTTCAGGGTATTTTGTAGTATGTTCCAGTCATGTACTGCTGCAAAACGGAAGGCATTACGTCCAAAGGTTGTAGAAGTAGGAGGGGTACTAAACTTAATCAAATTACTCGATCTTGTGTGATAGGTGTTATGAACGCTTACAAGACACCAAGTGGACACTAGCAGCCCTGTAATGTTTACCTCAGCGTTGGCATGCTAACATTTGCTAATGAAACTCTGATTCTCATCTTGCTGCCTGTCTCTACTAATACTTTACAGAATAATCCTGTGTTTATTAAGCTAGTATCTACCGTCCACTCCAAGCAAGCCTGCGGTAAAACTCCATGTCTTCTCTTATCTGGTGTTGCCCTTAAAAAAAAATAAAGATCTGTGATTTCTATTGTTTATTATTATATGTTTTTCAACCTCCACGATCGTCGTCCGTGGCGTTGTCGATGGAAATACATTTTTGATTGAATTATCTGGATTGCTCTCCTGTTTCCCCGAGCTGTTTCAGGCAGCAGCTGACCTCATTCCTGGAACCATCTGATTGGATAATCTATTTAGCATTTAAATGGAATTTGTGTAATGCAATTAAATGTATTTTATTAGGGGGACACCTTCATCCAGAGCAACTGGGAATAAGTGTCTTTAACGTCCGCACGTACAGGAGCGAGATGGAGTATGGAGAAAACTACTTTTTTATATATAAGTTAAAGGGACATGGTGCTTGTTCATATATCCCGCCCCCCATTATTATTTAGGCCATCGTAGGAAATGTAGAATAAACCACGGGGTTAAGTGTTGAAGTGGGGGTGTTTTCACTTGTATTCTTCCAGGTTGCAAACAAAACAATCAGAATTAAGAGATGAAGTGGACACAAAATCGATGTTTTCCTTTCAAAATCGTGGGTAGAGCAGGCGCCCACATAGAGGTTTACAGCGGGCCCGGGTTCGACTCCGACCTGTGGCCCTTAGCTGCATGTCATTCCCCCTTTCATGTCTTCAGCTGTCATTAAAAAATAGTCCCCTTTTTTTCCACCACCCTCTTCCTCCTTCCTTCAACCCCCCCCACCCATCACCCAACTGTCTAGTTGTCCAGTCTCCTGGAGTCCCCTGGGGCCAGATGGACAGGCCAAGTTCTCTCTCCAGCCTTGACCTGTATTGACCAACAGGGTCAACCACAATCCATTAGTGTGTGTGTGTGTGTGTGTGTGTGTGTGTGTGTGTGTGTGTGTGTGTGTGTGTGTGTGTGTGTGTGTGTTAGATTATGATCAGACACAGAGAGAAGTGACTTCCATGACCCCATCAGTCTGCAGCAGATTGTCATCCCTCCATCAGCGTCCACCTCCCCAGCCAAAACACACACACACACACACCTCAGGTGTCCCTGAACTTTCTTGAGTCTTGTATGCTTGTTGTGTTACATGTTACATTTTATAATAATGATATTCATTACATCAAACCCCATTTTTTACACTATGTATGGCTGCAATTTTGCATCAATATCCATTAAATGCCTTTCCATTCTGTAATTCTGTCTCTATAAAGTAGTTTCAGTCTGCGGGGGCTTCAAACTGTAAACCTACTTACAAGGGACTCACAGGAAAGGATGCATGGATGTACCGGACAAAAGCAACATCCGTTTCTCCTCTTCTTTTCAGAGTCAGAATCAGAAATACTTTATTGATCCCCAAAGGGAAATTCTGTGTTACAGTTGCACAAATAGTAGAAATATTAAGTAGAAACATAAATAAAGAAATATAAGGAGTGTGGATATGTACAGTATTTACATAGTTAAGGAGTTGTAATGGTGAACAGTAATAATAATAATAATAAGAAGAAGAAGAAGAAGAAGAATTGCACACATTTCAAGCCAGTGTTATTGCATAAAACAGATAATATAAAGATAATATTGTCTAGTTTCAACCTCACTAAGTGTGCGTGTGTGTGTCAGACACTTAGAGGGAGGAGTTATAAGGTGTGATGGCCACAGGCAGGAATGACTTCCTGTGGCGCTCTGTGGTGCATTTTGGGAGAATGAGTCTTTCACTGGAAGTGCTCCTGTGATTGAGCAGCAAGTCATAGAGTGGGTGTGTTTCTGATCGAGGCATATTAGCTGAGAGATATCACTACTCAGACATTCAGAACAGCGCGAGAGTTGAACTTGTTGACAGTTTTTCATGATGTATTTTTTTTTAAGGGATATCTCTCACCAGACGCCTCCCGATACGATATCAACACAATACTTTTTAACATATTGCAATATCCTGCAATATATTGCAATTTAAAATCTGTTTCCCAACTTCTAATTTTTTTCCCAATTTCAAATGACGTCCCCAAAAGGAAACTTTGTCAACATCTGTTTTATCTAAAAAGAAACATTTCTCTGTTTGTTCATCTCACTTCAATGTTATTGCTGCAAAATGGGACAAACTGGCCAACACACAGTATCTATACAGCATTGGCAGTGAAAATATCTATGTATAATATATTATATCTAGACAAATGGACGTCATAATGTCATGTACAATTGTTTTTTTAGGGCTGGATCTTTAGACTTGTGTTTTTATGAATGTGATACAGAATGAAGCTGTCTTTCTTCTGACATGAGAAAAAACCCGTTTGAAACCCGTCTGTGGGAATATATGAAGCTTATTCTCTCTTTCTCCCTTTCCTTCTTCAGCTATTCAATCACTCAGCTGTCAAATATACAAAATATATTGTTAATCTGTCAGTTCTCTCAGCTCTCTGTATTATTGGGATCGATTTGAACTCCTGCACAGAGCAATACCTGACATGGTCAATCAATACATATCAGCATCCTAACATCAGAATACATACAGCGTGCACACATGCAGAACACTGCATCACATAAATCACTGGAAAATGTTAAAAAAAAAAAAAAAGCAGCGCCCAGTTAAGCTCTTGTGCACTTTGTACACTACGCATTTACTTGCATAGTGCGTAAAAATCGCGCACTTCTTGATGTACTTACTGGAAATGACGATCACAACAGCTCATTCCTCCTCCTTCTTCTTCTGTGAAATTGTGAATTGCACCCAGACACGTTAACTTATAAATTAGCTTATAAATTATTTGCCGTGTATGGTTAAACTGTGCCACTGTTAGCTAGCTAGCTAAGGTTAACTTGCTAGCATGTCAAATTACGGTACCAATAAACGTTATAATTCGCGATAAAAATATCATTAAAAACTGTAAGATTAACCAAATATACAAATACAGGTACATAAAATGTTATAAGTACAGCAAAAAGACTCATGTTCAACTTACATTTGTATTGCTCTGTCGTCCTCGCTATCGCGTCTACGGCCGCCATTAATTAAAGTTTTTCGACTGTTGTTGGCCCCGCCCCTTCCGCTACGTAGCCAAGATGGCGACCGTTGAGGGTGGAAAGCGTCCATCGATCCGCACTCAACTTTCGGGGAGTTTTGAGTACACCATCCGGGTATTTAAGTGTACTGCATTTGACCGCACTTCGACAATGTGAACGCACTATGTACTCAAATAGTTAGTATTTAATACACAAGAGCGCGATTTGGAACACACTATAGCTCTCTCATGCTCTCTCCTGAATATACCTGTATTCACTGTCTGAAATGCTCCGTGTTAGTGCGTGTCTCTTTAAGTCCTCCTGCACTGTAACATTTAACGTAAAACACAGTAACTTACAGTAACTTACTGGCAACAATTGTCCAGCAAGTTACTGTGAATTATTTTTACAGTAAAGATACAGTACTTCCATTTGCAGTATTTTATGTATTAATTGTAAAATGCAAAACAATTAAACACAACATAAGATTAAAAAAGGAAAAATACAGTAGTTTACTGTACTATTTACAGTTTTTTTTTTTTTTACTGTAATGCTTTGACTACTGTGATTTCATCTGTAATCCTTAGACTACTGTGATGTTGTCATGGCGACAAGGTTGTAATGTAACTTTACAGCATTTTACTGTAAAATCATATACAGTAGTGTTACTGTGAAATCTAAAGGAAATATCTGGAGATTTCATAGATATTATTATTATTATTAGTGTGAAAAAGCCCAGTCTGCTCTGGTTGGTCAGCGTTTTTGATTTCTCCACATCTACGCCCTCGGAGTCGCTGCACCGTCATTGCAGCCGAGTAATGACTGTAACGGCACAGTAGCGGAGCGGCACTTTCTACCTATATATTGTGATATTACAATGTATGAAAGTCCTGACAAACAGGTTTTGAAATTTTCGATACTTTCACAGTATTTATACAGCACCTCGGCCTGCTTGGTAATAAAAAAGTACATGGGAATATCACTTTTGACAATATGGGACCTTTTAACCCTCATGTTGTCTTCATGTTGTCCTATCTCAATGTTCTTTTTAATTCCCCCAAAATAACATGATTGATTCCACCCAACGCTCTTTTGCCAAGTACAAATCTCTACTTTCATTAATTTTGGGGGCGTCTTATTCAATTTTATAGCATTGTAAAACAAATGGAAGTGTTTTTTGAAATAGTATTGAGTAAAGTTGACATATTCCAGTCTGTGATTATCATCAACATCCATTCCACATTAGGTATAATTTCCTATAAATGAGGTTTATTGACCATACATTCCAAAAAAACTGTAAAACTAAAGTTAATAAGTTAGTGTTACGTAGTGTTAAATGTCAAAAAAGTGACAAACATTGAAAAAAAAACGTCAAAAGTGTTGAAAAAAGGGACAAACGTAAGAAAAAGGTAAAAACATCGATAACAAGCGTCAACAAAAGTGTTGATTTTCAATTTTGACGGGAAGACGACACAAGGGTTAAAAAAAAAGAAGTTTGTTTTAATAAAATTATTAATAATTGGTAATGCAATGATCGGTGCTCCTATGTAAGTGGATGTGAGTTTTATTGGCCATGTGCAGAAATTCCAACATGCTTACTCTCTCTGGCAAGAAAGAGAGTAAGCATAATTTCCAAAAACTCTTCCGAGACGGCGTCGGGCGAGACACCCAAACTGGGAGTAGTTTCCTGTTTCTGTGTCACGTTGGCTCCTCCAAGGAGACAAGCAGGAGACAAGCAGCAGGTCTTCAGTGTGTTGATTCCAACTAGAGTGCGGATCGGGCCGGATTTTTCTGTCCGAGCCCGACAGTTAAAATCGCATTTGTTTCTCATACTAATGACACATGTACGTTTGTTTGTGTGGAAAGCCGCTTTTATTAAGCAATGGTAGGAAGGCATTGGGAAATGTCAACAGATGAGCGCATCAATGCACAGCTGACTTTCCTTTGTCTTCAATAGTTTTAAAATCTCCTGCGGCCAACTTCTTTTTAACATCTTCCATCGTTGCGCTGCCACATGGAGCTTAACACGCACGTCTCTCGTTGTCACAGCACACAGGAAGACGGATGTTAGGGTGATATTTGACATTTATTTTAATCCAAAAACGAACATTTGCATCAGGTGAAACAGGCCCATTGGTTACCTACATAATAAGCTGTTTTAAATTCAAAATGTTCAATGCCTCATCGCTGATGTGACCGAGCCCGACCGAACCCGAGCATGCTTTCTAAAAATCTGTCGAACCCGGCCCGACCCGGGCCGGGTCCCGCTCGGCTCGGGTCGGGTATCCATCCTCTAATTCCAACGGGAGACGTGAACGTGAAGACAGATTATGAGCGATTCCTTCGTCCCTTCGGAGCCATTCTTCACAGGCCACATATCTCCAGAACATTCTCACACTAAAATGGCATTTTTCAAACGGATACATCAGGAAAATGGTTTTTTGCGACCAGTTTCTTATGTTTTTGACCCTTTTTTCAACACTTTGACGCTTTTTTTTTACTACGTAACACTAACTTTTTACAGTTATTTTTGGAGTTTATGGTCAATAAACCTCATTTATAGGAAATTATACCTCTCATAAGATCTGGCTGCACAGAGACTCTAACACTGGTTAATGTCCGCGGCTGTGGCTCAGTGGTAGAGCGGCCGCCTGCCATTAGGAAGGTTGGTGGTTTGATCCTTGGCCCTGCAATCCCACGTCAAAATATCCTTGTTACTGTCGTCCGATTGGCTGGTGGCACCTTGTACGGCCACAGTGTGCGGATGTGTGGGAATGGTGAATGGTTTGTCGGCCACAGTGCGTGGATGGTGTGTAAAAGTAATCTGAGTAGTTTTAGCTAACGTTTGTGAACTCCTGAACAAAACTTTCAAACGAGGCTCTGCCCCTTCAGGAGACAGGAAGTGTGTCCCGTCTCATAAAACCATCTTGAATTTGTGTTGTTTGATGTTTCCAAAATAAATTACTATTTAAAAAAAAAAAAAAAAAAAAAACAAGATCTAGAAAGTTGGAGTCTGTGAGCAGACAGCAGTTTCAGAAAAAAATGGCTGATAAGATGTTTGGTGGCAGATCTGAGCTCTCCCACTGAGTCCCCCTCCCCCTCGTCATAAACCCAGCACCCAGCAGGCTCAGGCACAGATGTTCACTACTTGTTCACAGCTTGTTTGGCGTGGTTAAGTGCCTGTGGTGAGAGCGCTGCTCAATACGTCTGGTCCTCTTCCAACACGGCCCATTGTCTGAACCCCCGGCTCATACAAGACTAGGACCCGTATCATCCCAGGCCTCGCCGCCGCCGGCCGGCTCAATTTTTTACAAGCATCCCTATAGGAAGCCCCTGAGATTGTCCCCATAGAGTGTGTCAGGCTTGCTGGCTAGCAGCTGGCTAGTTGGACTGTCTCAAATTTGAAATCGCTGATGTCCTGCCAAGACCATACATCTCCTCAAAGTCAGCGAGCAGTTGGCTGTATGCTCGGATGGATGCTGACGGAGGGAGAGCACAGCAGGGGGCCGCCTGCTCTGTGTTCAACATGTATAAGCGAAGTGGGGTAGTGTTTCCTAAAATGGTAGATGTTTTATGCATGCGGGCAGGCATCCAGGGTGTTCACTAAGCTCTGTGAGACGCAGATACGTGTACTTTCATCTTCCCTCGTTTGATTGCAAACTGGATACACTGAGTTTTTTGTTAACTTCTGTTAAATGTGAACCAGTAGAGCAAACGTAAAAAATACACCTTGCATCAGCTTTGGAGCGGACGCCAAGCTGCAAAGACTAATCGATTAATCAATTAGTTGTCAACTATTGAATTAATCAGCAATTGTTTTGACAATCGATTAATCAGATTTGAGTCAATTCTCCGATTGCTGCTTGTTAACCCCTCGTGTCGTCTTCCCGAAATCCAGAAAATCAACACTTTTGTTGACGCTTTTTATCTGTGTTTTTAACTTTTTCTTACGTTTTTGTCCCTTTTTTCAACACTTTTGATGCTTTTTTTCAATGTTTGTCACTTTTTTATCTTTTAACACTACGTAACACCAACTTATTAACTTTAGTTTTACTGTTAGTTTTGGAATTTATGGTCAATAAACCTCATTTATAGGAAATTATACCTAATGTTTGAGTTAGAAAAGCAGAAATTAGGAATTATTTAGACTAAAATTAAAGGAATGGATGTTGATGATAATCACAGACTGGAATATGTCAACTTTTACTCAATACTATTTCAAAAACACTTCCATTTGTTTTACAATGCTATAAAATTGAATAAGACGCCCCAAAATTAATGAAAGTAGAGATTTGTACTTGGCAAAGAGCGTTGGGTGGAATCAATCATGTTATTTTGGGAAATTAAAGAGAACATTGATATAGGACAACGGGACATATTGACCCGAGGACAACATGAGGTAAAATGTCTAATATACACCAAAAGGCTCTTTACTTTTCCACACTTTGACAGAAAAGTCTTGTCATGTACTGTATATTGCAAAACATAAGGGCAACATGAGGATTAAATGTTAATATTTTATTACCCTAAAAAAACACGCCTTTCAACAGTTCCCAAGCTGATGGCAACTAGAGCTGCAACGATTAATCGTTTAGTTGTCAACTATGGAATTAAACCGCAACTGTTTAGATAATTGATTAATCGGCTTGAACATCTCTGATGTCAGCTTTTTAAATGTGAATATTTTCTCGTTTCTTGTCTCCTCTGTGACAGTACACTGAATATCTTTGAGTTCTGGGCAAAACAAGACATGTGAGGACTTCATATTGGGCTTTTGGGAAACACTGATCCACATTTTTCACCATTTTCTGACATTTTAAAGAACAAACAACTAATTGATTAATGGAGAAAATGATATGAATAATGATACCCATCCACCTCTGTATCAACGGGGAGGAGGTGGAGTGGGTGGCAAGCTTTAAGTTCCTGAGAGTGCACATAGCAGAGGATCTAACCTGGAGCCAGAACACCCCCCCACACACCATTAAAAAAAAGCCCAGCAGAAGATTGAAATACAATGGGCTCCCTCAGGATCTTCTGACACGCTTTTACCGCTGCACAGTTGTGATCACCCTGACATCCTGCTGAAACCAAGGACCTGCAGCGGGTCGTCAAGGCGGCCAAGAGGGTCATCGGCCCCCCAGACGGGACATCTCACACCCCAGACACTCCCTTTTCACCACCCTCCCATAAGGCTCACTGAGAACCCCCAGCACACACACAATTAGACTCCAGAACAGCTTCTTCCCCAGAGCTGTGGACATATTACAGAAAGCCATCTATAGATGGAGTTAATCCTAAAGACTCACTGTTCCACATGTATTTTATTTTAAAGATTTTTTGGTGCATCTTAGGCCTTTATTTTTATAGGACAGCTGTGTTGAGGAGTCAACCTACAGTATATGGTCGCCTGCTCTACCAGGTGAGCTAACCCAGCACCCCCATGTGTAATTTTAACATTAAAACATCACACCAACAATTATTAGGCTATTTAAGTAGCTATGCTTAAAAGGTATGTATAAAGGCTTTAGGCCGCCCTACATGTTATTGTACACCCAATTTATTATGCAACTTAATTTTATACAATACAGTATATGTAGGGGTCCCTGCACAAAACCATTCTTACTTGCATGTTTTGAAATACATTATGTGGTGAATGTGAAAATAAACCGCTGCCTCCTGTCAGCTCTAGCCACTGAAATAAGAAATAAGCAGTCTGACGTCATGTTGCCTGAGCTCATTACTATTCATGAGCTCGCCCAGTTGCACTGGGTAAAGGATGCTGATAGCCAGGCTCTCATTGGCTAGCTGTTAGCCAATCATTGTCAAGCAGCCTAGCTCATTATTATTATGACAACTGGCCCAAATGGAGCGGCAGGCTTTCTATACCACGCTAGAATGGCTTGAAACAAGGTAACCAAGGTAACCACGTTACAGAGGCCATGGACATTACCACAAAGAACTCCAGGCATTACCACAAAGTCATGAAATATGTGCGGCAGGGCCCCTTTTAAGGGGTCCTTGGCTTAACAAAACGTTGAAGGCCCCAGCTCCAAAGAAACCCCTCTGTTGCTTTTGTCTTGCAGAGAGTCAGAGTGTGGAGGAATGCGGGGAGAGGCTGAAGAGGATCCTGGAGTCTCCCAGCATCCCTCAGGCCAACCACCAGCTCCTGGTCCATCTCAGCAGACACCTGGCCCGGGTCAGCCTGGAGAGTCATCAGGCCGGCCCCCGGCTGCTGGGACAGGCCTTCGCCGAGGCCGTCTTCAAGCACTCTCCTCTCAGGTACACAGGCTTCACCCTACATTCTCTCACTAGTTTACTTTAATAGTTTTACACTTATCACTTATATTTTTAAATCAATGGTCAATTAAAAAACTAATTTATAGGAAATTATACCTAATTCTTGAGTTAAAAAATCAGAAAATATCAATGGTTCAGTCGGGGTACTATTTCAAAATTGTTTTTTCAATAGCTAAAAAATTCAACAAAACACCCACAATTCAATGAAAGTAGAGATCCGATCTTTTGTTGTACCACATCTGTATTATTTTTTGGGTAATACATTTTAGGTAGTTAAAAAGATACCCATATTTCTGATGTAGACATTTAGCCAACGGGTCAAATTTGACTCAAAGTGTTATGATCACCCATCTTAAATGAAATGTCTGATCAAAATTCTGAAATATTCTGAAGTACACTGATGATGACCATATGGAGTGGTTGTTTAGATTTAATGTATATATTACTGTATATACTGTATATATAAGTTGGTGAATTTTGTCTCTAAAGCATGGTCCCTTGCTATAACGAAATATAACGCCATTTTGTCTGCGCTTACCTGTTTTAAGCATGACACAATAATAAAATTATTCATTTTATGATGTTCATATAAAGAAAACATTGCAACCCAGGAGGAAATATTACTTCACCTTGCAGCATACTTTGCCTCCACGCAATTATTTTCTTTTATGAGGACTTTATGTTGTGTGTAATTGCTCACTTAATGGCTTTTTAATTTGCTTTTTTTATGTATTTAAATTCCAGTCAGGTGTATGTGTATGGTTGTTAATCACAGTATCAGTCTCTGAGGCACTGCTGGTGGTGGGCGTAACACTAATTATAATAGCTGTATTTGTATAGCACCTTTAAAAATAAGTGATTTGACAGATGAAACCAAAGCACATACAACCACATCGGCCTTTAGTAGAGGTGTTGAAATAAATCAAATAATCGATGCATTGGATCGCGGACATGGTTTGATGCTGCATCGATAATCCACCGGGCCATAATTAATTATTTTGTTATCTTTTGCACAGTCAGGAAGTGCCATGTGCTCAGTGCTGTAGCTTTATTTTCCAATTTATTTAGTACTAGAGCACTGCAGCATGTTTTGTTTGCTATGAATTAAATATCCTATATGGCTTTAATAAAGAAATGTATTTGCTGCATCGAGATGCGTCGAGATATCGAATCAAATTGCTGACATTATAATCGTAATCGTAATATAATCGAAGATTAACACCTCTAGCTTTTAGATTATTGTAATAGTGAAAACATAAGATGGGGCAGCTTAAAAGGACAGTAACAAATACACTAAGAAGCGATTTAAAAGAAGTCACTGATTCAACGAGCCTTATATCATCGGTCAGGTGGTTGTCCATAGTTTCTAGCCTTGACTTTATTTGGAAGGGTCCCCTCCGAGGATCTAAAGCTCAAACAGACTCGTATTGGGATAGCATTTTTAGGATCTAGTATCACTTTAACTTCCTGTTTTAATCATAAATGTTCTCCAGCATTGAAACACAAAAGTCTCTCAGATAATGTACCAACAAAATTTGTTTATGTCATGGCTTTTCAACTAAATCAGCCTTGTTTTTGAGAATTTGTTTGACCACCAGAACCCATATTACTGTATATATAATATGTATGTACAGTAAATATAGCTACAGGGTTGGGGAGTTAATAATAATAATGTATCCTGTATTAGTCCCATAAGGGGAAATTACAATTTACACTGTTATTACACACATTACACACAGGGCTGAACTACACACACATGCTCAGGTCCTACACATGCACTAATGGGGAGAGTGTGGGGGGGCTGCCCATGGAAAGAGCACCTTGTCAGTTCCCAGGAGTTGAGCTGGCACCTCTCCAGCTACCAGTCCAACACCATACTTTGGTCCGCACTTGGAATTGAACCAGCGAGCCTCTGGTTCCCAACCCAACTCCCCACGGACTGAACCACCCAGATAAACAAATGTTTCCTTTGCTTTGTCTTGTGTTTTATGGTGTTTAAATAATGATGTAAAAGCTAAGTTAAAATCAAATCAGTGTGAATCAGCCAGCCAAGGAACTTTTTTACTTAATCCACAAATCAATTTCTGCGGATTTCTACGACAACACTCGTATCAGTTGAGCAAGATTGTCTTGATCCAGCCCAAAGACCTGATGTTGTTCTAGTGAAAGATCTACGCTTGCTAACAGGAAAACCCAAACGTCATATTCAGCTCATAACATCAACATCCTGCAGTTTTGAGAGCAGCATTAACGAGGCCGATGCTGTTGTTTTGTTTGACTGCACAAGCTCGCCTGCGTCTGTTTTTCCAGAAATTACCGAGGAATTTCCCCTCGCGGCGCTGTGTGCGGTGGAGATGTAGTGGATTTGGGAAGCCAGTCAGTGAGTCAGAAGCACTGATTGTTTGCATAGCCTGGTCATGTAATTTACCTCTGACGTGCACACCGGGTTTATAAAGAGCGAAACAGCGTCTCATAGCATGCCGTGCTATCCCAAACCGGATCCCATGTTAGCTTGAAAAGTGTGTGTGGAAATGTTGAATAATGCTAATTGGTTCTGGAGCATACACTGCAGTCTGCAAGTATTTAGACAGTCACACATATTCTACCGTTTGGGCTTTACTGCAGCATGCTGTGGGGAAATTAAATCCCACACTGTAGTTTGATTAGAGTCACATCCTGCTACCATCCTGCTGTGTATAACTAAACACAAAGGAAAAGGACTTTCTTAAGATTAGATTAGATTAAATTCAACTTTATTGTCATTGTGCAGAGTACAACGACAACGAAATGCATTTCAAAAGAAGTGCAAAAAAAGCAGAAAAGTGCAATGTGAAGTGTAGACAGGACAAGAAATATAATGCAGTGTAGACAGCAGTGTACCATGGTTTACAGAAGGTGGTTGAGAGTAATATTAATTAATTATAAATATGTGCAGTGTATTAGCAGTTACCATATAAGAGCAGAATAACTATGGCTATGTAATATGAACAATGTAGGAACAGCATGTACAGATATGTGTAATATAGTAGCAGTAACACTACAATAGTATTAACATGTAATATAGATGTATGCAGTGGATTATTATAAGAAAAACAGAATAAATATGGATATTCAGTATGAACCATATAGACAGTTGTGTACAGCTATGTTCCAAGTGGTAACTGTGCCATTGTAGTGCAGAAACCGTAACATTATAAGATTTGTAAGAATAGGTGTATGTGCAGGATGAACAGTATGAAGAGCAGGAGAATATGGCTGTGTATAAATGAAGTTACAGTATGTACATTTGTAAGTAAATAGGACACTATGGGTGGGATAGGGGGATTGGGGGCTTAGTTGGTTGGTTATCATTAATTAAATGGAATATTAAAAAAGGTCAGTGCATGTTTTTTTCTGTCTTGTTTTTTGTGTCAACCCTGGTGTTGATGTTATTCTGTTTTTATTTGATTACTCGCTACCGTTTTTGCGTTATTATGGATCCCAACCAACTTCAAGACAAGTCCCGCCCTACTGAAGCAGCCAGATTGGTCTATAGGCATTGAGTAGTTAAGGTTAGGATAGCCAACTGGCCGGGGGATAGGACCTGAACAAATCCGGTTCTGTTACCTTGTGTAAGCATGGCCGCCTGGCCAATAGTAGCATGTGAATGCTATTGAAGGGCGGGTCTTGCGTTGATTCCATAATACGCACCGTTTTTGCTCTTAATAGGACGTCCTCTTACAGCCCGCTGAGAGCCACTGACCAAGTGTCAGTATTTTACAAGTTGTGAGTGGGCGGGTGTGTGACGTTGTGGTGGAGAGAGGACCCAAATGCAGAGACGAGGAGGCAGGAATACGCCGGTACACAGGGGAGATTTATTCACACAGTTCACAATAAAAGCATCGAAAGGCGATGTCCAAACATAAATCCAAACCGGCACGGGGAAAGGCAGGAGTCTAAAAACACAGTCCAAACGGGAACGGGGAATGCGGCGCACAGACAGGGTGGGAAACTCAAAAGAAATCAAGGGCAGGGAATCAGGTGGAAAACATCAGGTAATCACAAGAGCGGGAAGACACAGGAAGTAAAACTAGAGACAAGACAAGACAAAAAACAGACTTCAAAATAAATCAGGACACAGAACATGCAGACACTGAGGGGAACACAAGACAAGACCAACAACACAAGACTGAGGAGAAAATAGGGAACCAAACACAAAGAGGCAAAAAAAGGGAAGAATTATCACAACAACAACAACCCCAAACCACAACAGGATGGGTTCTTTAGTATCTGACCAAATTCCTCTTCACGTTTGTGTTTTTGCTCAACAGTTGCGACGTGAACCCGGAGCATCACGTCAGAATCTTGGAGGCTCTAATCACAACCGGGGGTCTCATGGAGATGCAGGCTGCACCAGGTAAGACACAGGCCTTCTCCATCTACACACACCGTATGCATTCACGCTTTCATTGTTTCAATTTGCAACCTGAGTATGTGATTGTAGGTGTGTAACAGTATTTTGTTGGTATGATTTTGGGACTTTGTGTAAAATCACAGCAAAGCTGTTCTGTCTCTCAGCACACACACGTGCAGGTCATTTTCAAATGTTTCTGTTTGGTGACAAAATGCCTAAAGTTTGTTTCTCAAGTGTATCACCATACATGTCTGGCACTGAAAACATGACATTCCCTTTCCCTTTTTACCGCTGTACCACAAAACTGCAGTAGAATAGACACATTTGGTTTATGAAATATGTGGAAAACAGACTTTTTTTGACCAAGCTGCTGTGATAAATTGGGCATGAAGCATGAAATAACAGCTTTAACTATGCCCTCCATAAGTTCAATTTACAGTCCGGATGTACAGAGTTTATGCTAACAAAACACGGCTGCTTCATGCTGTTTTTCTGGTTGATTACGGTTATAGTTAAGACCGGGGGTGAGGGATGTAAGCGTGGCAGCTTTGGTTCAGTGCATATGGAGTGCTCAGTTTGCACGTTTTCTCAGCAGTATTTTCCCAAAAGCATAGAAAAACAACATGCTTTCTTAGAATAAAAAGTTTCTGATGGAGGAGAAACATTGTCATCTGATCTGATTAAAGTTAGTAACGGCTGTAAAAAAAAAAAAAAAAAAAAAAAGTAGCCTAGCCTGCCCGTCATAGATGCACAATGGTAAACAAGATATATTCTGTCTTTCTGGTTAATGAATCCCCCCCAAACAAAAGGCAAGAACTTGATGACCAGCTGTTTTTATTATGGACCAGACCACAAATATGTAGAGACTGCTGTAGCCACTTTTTTAAGCAAGATGAAAAAAAAAAATGAATATCCACGGATTAGGGTTAGCTTTAACGTGCTTCCGATATGTCTTCTGAGATGAAGTGCTGTGGAGAGATGATTCAGACTCTACCTATTGACTAAAGAAAGGGTCAGGCAGCAGGTGTGTGGCTGATTTTAAGGGCAGAGCCAGTCTGCTGAGGTCGTTTTCTTTGGGTCAGTGCGTGTTTGTGTGTTTATAAATGTCAGCAGGTCAGAGTGTGTGTGAGAGTGTGCGTAAGGGTGTACTGGTCTGTTCTGGCCAGGGATAGTGTCTACTCAGGGGTTATGTTTATGGACCATTGGGTCATTTAGAGGTGATGTTGGAAAGGTCAATGGACTACTGAGCAGATAAGAGTCTGATTTATGGTTAAAACAGAACCAGGCTTGACCTGGACAAAATCAGCTCCGTCCAACACTGGATAGATCGGCGAGCCGGAACATTACTTCAGACTTTTCTTTGACCTCATTTTGTCTTTACACACTGTGGATTATGGCATTTTAAATAAACACCTTTGTTACATGACGTTTATTAATGCCACGGTCTTAGGCTAGTTATTTTTTCTTAATTCATCTTACAGCCAGAACCTTTTCACAGTTCAATTGCTTAATTTTCCATCTGGCTGAGCTACTATCTTCTGTGGCGTCCCACAAGGTACAATCATAGGTCTTCTCATTTTTTCATTCATGCTTTTTCTTGGTCAGAAACATGTTCA
>CM049379.1:2929197-2994197 GCA_026937815.1 Etheostoma perlongum | reverse complement strand
TGTAATTCTCTCTCTCTCTCTCTCCTCTCTGTGGGGTGTCTGAATAAAGCCTCAGATCCCTCTCTGTGGTGTGTAATCAGGGGAATGATGTGGGAAATTGTACTGATGTAACCCCCACACTGTTCTCCATCTCGTTTCTTCTCAGTCTCCTCGTGTTGTTTACATCTAGTCGTATCATTAGTCTTGAGCATCTGGATGTTTCTGTCCAGACGCGATATTATCTGTTTATAAAGGCAGGCGTAAATTCACCTGAGACACCTTAGTTCTGCATTTAAGCAGGCCGGGGAATCAGCTAACCCTGAAGTCATTTCATATGAATGACAGATTTGAATATAAAACAGCAAAAGGTAACACGAGTTGAATGTAAATGAAATCTAGGATACACAGATCTTTTAGTTTCTTCTCTCATCTGTGACAGGAAACTGAATATCTTTTTGAGTTGTGGTTAAAAAACGAGACATTTGAGGACGTCCTCTTGGGCTTTGGGAAACACTGATCCACACTTTTCATCATCATTTTCTGGCCATTCATCCAGACAATAATCAAGAGATGAATCAACAATGAAGATAATAGTTAGTTGCAGCCCTACTGCACTCTGAATTGTGCAATCATATTACGTAAACTACAATAATTCAGGAGTCGCTGTAGTATTATTTCATTTTCAGGACCCGGTCAGCACAAACATTGAGATGTTCTGTGATTTAATGGCATTCGTGCGTGCATGCGTGCGTGCATGCGTGTGTGTGTGTGTGTGTGTGTGTGTGTGTGTGTGTGTGTGTGTGTCTGTCAGTCACTGAGCTTTCCTTTGTTTGATGAAGGGATTTTGAGTTAGAGACAGAGAAAGGCTAAAGCAGGGAGGTCAGGTTCATGTGTGAGCATTTTTCTCACCCATTACCTCCCCTGCCACCCCTCCAGACAGCATTAGTGGAGGTCAAGGGTTAGCACAGTGCCTGTTGGCGGTATGTTAACCCCTTAACAGAGGTGTGTGTGTGTGTGTGTGTGTGTGTGTGTGTGTGTGTGTTGATGCCCATTGACCTCTCGGGAGAGCTTCCCTCCGAGCCATGTTCTCCAAATGGAGTCATGGAGTGTGAATACACTACCAGTCCTGCTCCACCTGAGCGCCCTGGCTATCATCTCTGCACCGTGTGTGCAGTGTTTTCCCCAGCTTTGTGAAAGACTTACGTGTGCGTATTGTGCAGGGGGTTTAGGCCACCTCACATTTTAAAACTCTTTTTGGTAAATTTGAGTTTTCTTTGGGGTTGTTTTTGGGTGTCTGGGGTCATTTACGCGTCTCTTTGTATTCATGTTCTTTCCCTTTTCACATCATTTTGGACCATTTTTATCTCCAAATCTGTGTCTAAAATGTAAAAAAAAAAAAAGCTAGAGCAGATGATAAATTACGCTGAATAAGCTTATAGACAAAACACCAAGGCATCACTTGCATGTGGAGCCCCATGTCTCATGCTGCCCATCTGCCAGCCAGCACGTAAGCATCGGTAGTAACAAACCAGAAGGAGAATCGTGAACTCCCAAACATTCCCATTCTGGCCCTCTCGCTCTGCTTTTGTTATGAGCTGTTTTCCTTCCCAGGCACGCAAGCCGCGCCCGCAGCTTGGCAAGAATATGACCTACACTAACACACACACACATACACACACACACACACACATTTTCTCTCTCAGGCTATTTCTTTGGCTGGTAACGAAGCCGAGGAGGGTTCGGTGGTGAAATCTACGGCTCAGAAACTTCATCAGCAAACTGGCTGCTGCTGTTGCTGCTGACAGTGTCTCTCTCTGTTCAGTTTCTTCCTTCTCTGGCTCTCTGGCTCTGTCCAGAGTTGCAAAATACACCCTAGAGCACCTCTAGAGTTCACCATGCATTTTGTTTGTTAAACTTATAAATGAACAAAATGTAATGTTTGTCTCTGCACAAACACAGTGGTACCAATCCTGGCAACCGTAGCAGCAAGAGATGCTGAAAACATGAAATGGTGTTCCCCAAGTAAAGTTCCTTCAGTGAGACCTAACACTTAATCGCATATCATATCATCAGTCGGCTATTGGAGCTGTTCACCTTACTGTTAAACCAATCAGAATCAGGCAAGACTTTCAAGGGCCAATCACAGCATCGCATAACAAAGACCCTGTACATTTTATTATGCATACAGTATGTACAATAAACCTTTTGAATATCTGCAAATAAGTCCCTTTGAAATACAGCATATAAATCCCCCTAAAACCACAAAATAGTTTTTCTGTTTGTGTCCAGTTAAAAAAAAACGAGATGCGTGTGAATAAGTCGACTCTGGTTGAGTTTTTTTGTGCAACTGATACATTTGGAGGAATCAATATTTGTCTTTCAGTTGTTTTTTGCGTTGAAAGAAATATGGAAATTTATTAGTTCCAGCTTCTCAAAAATGTCACTATGTCTTTTTTGGCTTTGCTGTTTTTATTTTATGGTAGTAACCCAAATACTTTTGGGGTTTGGTCGGACCAAAACAAGACATGCTATACTTACAGACACACATTGCAATAATATCCATCTTTTCATCACTTTTTTCAAAGTAAGCAGCAACAAAAAAAGTAAGCAAAAAAATAATATTTCCCAAAATGTTGAAGGAGAATCAGAAATCTACAGCCTGTCAGATGCTTATATTTGGACTTTCACCTTGTCCAGAACTAACTAATGATACACATACACACACACACACACACACACACACACACATACACACATACACACACACACACACACACACACACACGTGAGTGTGAAGGGTTCATGGTTAAGTCATGTCCTGCCTCGATCCCATTGGGAGTAAAAGTCCCAGCTTAACATTCAGTATAATCCTACTGTATGGAGGAAGCAACTGAGCACACACACACACACACACCCACACACCCACACACAAACACACACCAGAGTGTGTGCATATGTGTAGGGCATCATGGTTGTATAATGTGATTAAGGTCAAGCGATTGCTGAGCTTGTTGTGTGTGTACTTATTAGTATTTGTCATGTTTGTGGGTCGCCATCCAGCGTGTGCTCTTTCAGCTGCACACAATTACATGGCTCAGTGTACCAGCTAACAACACACACACACACACACACACACACACACACACACACACACACATTATTGTATTGTGTATACCTGTAAAAACTGGCACTAGGGCATGAAAAAAAAATGGAGACATACTGTATGCCTCCATTTTTTGTTCTGTAAATATATATAAATACATAAAAATAATAAATATATTTATGATAACTTTCAAAACATTGATGTACTAACTCTGCCGGTCGTACTTCCTTGGTGCTTTCTCTGGAGGAAACTACTAGACCTGTTGGGTCCTTGTAAATTATAGAGTGTGGTCTAGACCTGCTCTATCTGTAAATTATAGAATGTGGTCTAGACCTGCTCTATCTGTAAATTATAGAGTGGTCTATACCTGCTCTATCTGTAAATTATAGAGCGGTCTAGACCTGCTCTATCTGTAAATTATAGAGAGGTCTAGACCTGCTCTATCTGTAAATTATAGAGTGGTCTAGACCTGCTCTATCTGTAAATTATAGAGTGGTCTAGACCTGCTCTATCTGTAAATTATAGAGTGGGTCTAGACCTGCTCTATCTGTAAATTATAGAGTGGTCTAGACCTGCTCTATCTGTAAATTATAGAATTGGTCTAGACCTGCTCTATCTGTAAATTATAGAGTGGTCTAGACCTGCTCTATCTGTAAATTATAGAGTGGTCTAGACCTGCTCTATCTGTAAATTATAGAGTGGTCTAGACCTGCTCTATCTGTGGGCCTAGAGTGGTCTAGACCTGCTCTATCTGTAAATTATAGAGTGGTCTAGACCTGCTCTATCTGTAAATTATAAGTGTGGTCTAGACCTGCTCTATCTGTAAAGTGTCTTGAGATAACTCTTGTTGGGAATTTATACTATAAGTAAAATTGAATTGAATTGAATCCCGTAGCCCTCCACAGCTTATCCCTCAGCTCAGTCTCTTCTCTTATTAGAAGATTATCTTATAATACCCATCATCCCGCACGCTGCTCTCTGGTTTAGTCGTTTTATAATGTATTCTGGGAAGAAACTCTCCGCTGGTTAATATCCAAATTCTGCTGTAATGTGCTCATGTAAAGCTTGAATTAACATCAAACAGCCCCTGGCTCCCATGTTTATCCCTTTGTATGTAATTATAAGGATCATAAGGTCACAGAAGCTTCACGTCCTGCCCCATCTCACTCCATCCATTCCTCACTCCATCTCTCTTTTTCCATTTTGTATTCAAACTGCATTTGTTATTACCATGCTCCAAAAAAGTCAGTTAAGTGCCTTATTATCATGTTTCTTTGACAAATCGTCCACACCCAGAAAACGATCGTATAGGTTGATTATGCAAGCAGCTCATAACGACCGACAATTACGTTTGTTGTTAGGAGCAGCGGAGATCTCTCGTTGCTACGGAGGAAAGACATTTTGGCCGCATGTACCCGTGATCTTATTCTTTTGGGCACTACCCAAAGCTCCTGACCAAAGGTGAGGGCCAGATGAACTTAGCCAAACATATCTCCACAGTGCTACGGAGGAAGGTCCTGGTCTAAGTGGTCTCTGGTTCAGCGGGATTTCTTAAAATCAATCACAGGTACGGCGCCTCTGCAAAGCGGCCCTGGGGGAGGAACTGGTTTCGGTGGAACATGTACACTGTTAGACCTTTTATTGTATATTGTGGGAAACGTTGCAACTTAAGAATTTTGTTGCATGGTGTAAAATCTGTGCATATGCCAAATAAACATCTTGAATCTTGAATCTATATTTGCGGTAATTTATTGTACATTCACTGGCAACGTGTTGCATGCATACAAATAGTTCATCCAGCATTTTTTTTTTTTTTTTTTTGCTGCCCCCAGGTTTATTAGAAACTTATTTACCTTCTGGCTATGGCAACACGGCACAAACCAAAACAACACACTTTTGAGTTTTTGTGTGTGTTTGGCGTTAGGTCACGACAGTTTGCTGCTATGGCGACCAGCCACGGCTCGCCTCATGCATTAGGCGGTACTAATCTGTAATGGAAAAAAGGAGGGCGGGGCACCGCGGTCTAGGCGAGCCGAGGCGAGTCGTTCAGGTACCATTAATGGAAAAACGCCAAAAGTTGGACTCATACTTTACGTTCAATTTTTTGTTCAATACCAAAATTCCACAGCTTGTCTTGGGATTCAGCCTCATTAAAACGGAGTACTGCTCATATTGCATCACATCTTCCAGCTAACACCCGACAGACTTTTTTTAGTATCTGTCCGTGCAGAAGTCGAAAACAATGTGCCACTGGGAGGAGAATCTGAGAATCGTAATCATATGGAAATGCTTTTTAAAACTTCCAAGGAGTGAGCAGCAATTATTTCACTGGGAGTTTATGGTTCAATGATTTATTTTTCTCCACGCCAAGCCATCAATAATGTATTGGACGTGACAACCCAAAGTTATCATGGTGCACATAACTGTATGATAAAATAAAAAATGGGCCACCTGATCCACTCGTAGCAAATTAAAAAATAAGCTTGTTTTTTAGCGTCAGCTTGGCGCTGTGTCTTTCGTGCATACGCCCAGCGCGCATTCGCAAAGTGCGTGCGTGATCGAACGTGCAGCTTCCCTTGCGAGCAGACGTGTCTTTTCCACCAGCTGTGTGTGAGACATTTGCTGCACTGAAGGACAAATGTGATGTAAAGAATATGAGGCAGAGACGGATGGGTGAGCTGAAACCCGCCGTGAATACCAATGCGCTGCTTCCTGTCTGCCACCCCCTCTCTCTCTCTCTCTCTCTCCTCTTCCTGTCTTGCTTTCTCCTTTTTCAGCACTTGTTCTCCTTCTCTAACACCTGAAGGGTGAAGTCACAGCAGCAGTGTGCCCAAACATGTGTGTTATCTCTGCTCCAGAGCAAGACAGGTCTCACAAATTGACACAACACATGGACTGACAACAAATAGTATGATTGCGACCGTTGCCCGGCCAGTTAAAGGCCCATATAATGCTTAATTGTATTGTATTGTACAAACATGGCACTATTGTTATTCTGTTCTTTATTTTTTCCTACTTATTTTTATTATTCAGTGCGTTTTTTGGCTCTCTCTAACTTCTGCATACTTTCTGCTATTTAAACCGTTCAACTTTTACAATCTTCAGCTCTTTCAGCAGATGATAGGACTTCTTCTACTATTTTTCTACTATTTATACTTTTTCAAATATTAAGCTATTAAACAATCTTTTAACATTAAAGTCAATGAGCCCAAGCTTGAAATCCTTCAAATCTTCTTCTGCTCCCAAAAAGTTTCAGCTCCCTATTACAAATAGTATCTTATGTAATGATTGGAGACCGTTGGCCGGCCACTTAAAGGGCCCATATAATGCCCTATATAAATATATATATATATATATATATATATATATATATATATATATAAAATGAAAAGGATATAATGCTTAATTTCAGGTTCATAGTTGTTTTGGGGTTTCTTCCAGAACATGTTTACATGCTTTAATAATCATAAACAGCCCGGTCTAATGGCCACGTTATTTAATCTATTGATTCGTGTACAGGGACATGATTTTCTTATTTTTTTTTCGTGGTGGTGAGCACAAATTTAACTGTTTTTTCAATGTGAAGCATCTTTCATGTTAATAGCACGATTACGGTAGCGAGAAGTATTGAAAGTCCATGTAAGGAGGTTGGTTGGGGGTGGATGGGTCAAACAACACAGGACTTTCACCCCAGAGACCGAGACCGGTATTGCGTCCCACGTGTGGCAGTTCCTTTTCGACGCGTTCTTCACTGTGTCAATAGATTAAATAACGTGAACATTTCACAAACTGCTGTGAGACCGGGTGGTCATGAAACATCATTTTTCTTTATACTGTCTATACCTGTATTCACCAAGGGGGGGGTCTCTCCTCTCTAAGCGTAGCTCCCATGGCGCCATTTTAATGCTACGAAGCCATCACCTGCCGTTAGCATCCCATTGACTGCCATTCATTTTGGCGCCACTTTGACAGAATAACTTTACATATGAAGCGTTTAAAGACTCTATTTGTCCGTTGTTTATTTCTAAAGAAACACAACAACGTATAAAACACTTCCTTACCTAGTATCTCACGTTATGGCTCTGTAGCAGACGTTTTTATATAAAATAAATAGGCTAACGATTGTGTCATAACCACGTGACTTACTGTCGCATAGTCGACAAATCACCGTAATGTCAGGAGAAGCTTGCAGATAGTTTTGACTTCCATCAGCTGTTTAGGTTTTAATTACTAACGTCAACTAGCATGTTAGTTAGCAGTTAATAACCTGTGCCTATGTTAATGTTAACTAGCATGTTAGTTAGCAGTAATTAGCCTGTACCTATGTTAATTGTTAACTAGCATGTTAGTTAGCAGTAATTAACCTGTGCCTATGTTAATGTTAACTAGCATGTCAGTTGGCATTAATTAGCCTGTGCCTATGTTAATGTTAACTAGCATGTTAGTTAGCAGTAATTAGCCTGTGCCTATGTTAATGTTAACTAGCATGTTAGTTAGCAGTAATTAGCCTGTGCCTATGTTAATGTTAACTAGCATGTTAGTTAGCAGTAATTAGCCTGTGTCTATGTTATCTCTAACATATACCTACCTCTCCGTCTCTGCTGATTGGGAATGATTGAGATTTCTCTTGCACAGCTACCAGAAGACTTTCAGACAGGTTTGCTTACGTCACATCTACGTCTTCAAGCTCGGTTGGAGGCTGCGCAGTAACGCTGAACCATCACCAGAAAAGTGCTTCTATTTTCCTTCACTGGTCTCCGTGCAGAACAACGGGATCTCTCTATGGTATTCGCCCTTTGTCGGAAACACTCTGCTCTGATTGGTCAGCATTTCAGAGTATCACACATCTGTAGTTTCGGTCATTGCAGAACTGTAGCGTGATTTTCTACCTATGTATAGTATACCTGGTACTGCTGTTTCCTCTTCTTTCACAGTATTGCTATAGCACCTCGACCTGTTGATATCGGGGTTGAAAAAATATTCTTTAATGTACTCTTTGTGTAAGCTGGTTTATTGTTCTGTTATCCATTATTTTAATATAACATTCAGCTCTTTTCCTGTGTCGCATTATCCAAAATACATGTTTGTCCTTACGCCATAACTAACACAACAGCATCAGTAAATAAATGTACACTTCTAAAGCCATTTCATGGGACCTTTAAGGGAAATGTAGGCATAGTTCTCAATGTTTTCAGCATTGAAAAACACCCAGGCGGCTCATTAAAAGGAAAAGGATGACGGAGACTTCAAAGATGACGAGTCCAAAGATTTCAGATCGTTAGCAACTTTATTCAAACAGTGAACACACTATTATAACAAAGAGAGCCGCCTATGTACACACACGCATGTCTGTAAAAGAGTGACCAATGAACATCAGAATAACTTTTATATATATTTATTTTATAATAATTATTTTATATAATTTTTAAATTGTTCTTGTCCTACACATGTCAGTTGATCTGTTTCTGTGAGACAGCGTTACCTTCAAAACGACTCCTTATGTGTTGCAACCTGCATTAGTTTAATTGATAACAAATTAACATGATCAACGAAAATTCTTAATGATCAATTATCGATCGTTGATTAATCATGCCCAACCCTAATAAGTAAACATGTTGTAATAACTGTGATTACAACCAGTTAAGATTAGAAAATGGTTGTTTGGCTTAAAACACCGATTCCCCTTTAAGCAGTAGTTCCGAGAAACAAACACCCGTTCTCGGAGGGAAAGTCTTGTGTTTTCTCCCTAACTTCTTCGGGACACAAACTCCCCTCCCAATCTTCTCTCTCTTCTCTTCTCTCTCTCCACCTTTCACTGGAGATCTGTAATTTTCCAGCAGATAATAAATCTGTTTTTATATCCGAGCTACCGTGTTCCCCTCCTGACTCAGCCCGATTTGAATTACTAATGAGTCGGTTTTCTTTCACCTCTCTGGGAACAGCTGACCACAGAGTGGGTTGATCAGTATGCACAGAGCCCTTTATTTTGTTGGGTTTTACTGCTGAATTGGAGCAGCTCTCACCTTCAGCCTGTGGGGTTTCATGACTCCAGATAATGTGAATTAGGGCTCTGTTAGCTAACCTAGGTGACAAATTGTTTTTGCTAAGTTTAGGAAAACATAGATGGACAAGTACGTGGTTGTAAGGTCTTCTTTTTTCACCTCCTTTTATATTCATCCTCCATTTTTTTTAAATCTCACATCATACTTAAAAGGCAGTTACAGTCAACATAAAAAAGCAATGATAACCACCAACGGTAAAATCCATCCATCCATCCAACTTTGTCCGCTTATCCAATATCGGGTCGCAGGGGTTAATGTGGCTTTCCCAAGCCACATTAGCCAGATAATCCCTCCACCTAGTCCAGGGTCTTCCCCGAGGCCTCCACCCAGCTGTACGTCCCTCCACCTAGTCCTGGGTCTTCCCTGAGTCCTCCTCCTAGCTGGACGTCCCTCCACCTAGTCCAGGGTCTTCCCCGAGGCCTCCTCCCAGCTGGACGTCCCTCCACCTAGTCCTGGGTCTTCCCCCAGGCCTCCTCCCAGCTGGACGTCCCTCCACCTAGTCCTGGGTCTTCCCCCAGGCCTCCTCCCAGCTGGACGTCCCTCCACCTAGTCCTGGGTCTTCCCCCAGGCCTCCTCCCAGCTGGACGTCCCTCCACCTAGTCCTGGGTCTTCCCCCAGGCCTCCTCCCAGCTGGACGTCCCTCCACCTAGTCCTGGGTCTTCCTCAAGGTCTCCTCCGAGCTGGACGTCCCTCCACCTAGTCCTGGGTCTTCCCCCAGGCCTCCTCCCAGCTGGACGTCCCTCCACCTAGTCCTGGGTCTTCCCCCAGGCCTCCTCCCAGCTGGACGTCCCTCCACCTACGCCAAAGCAGGGGGAATGAGAGGGGGAATGAGAGGGGGAAACGCCAGAGCAGGAGGAATGAGAGGGGGAATGAGAGAGGAAAACGCCAGAGCAGGAGGAATGAGAGGGGGAATGAGAGAGGAAAACGCCAGAGCAGGAGGAATGAGAGGGAGAAACGTAGCAAAATATATTTGTTTTTGAACCAAAATGTGAACCTGAGCCAAGAGATCCATTGTTGTCCGAAAGCTATTCATCAGCGAGCCACATTCTTGCACTGGCTGACATGTTCCTTCATCACCATGAACCACAGACCCGCTGTCATTTACTTTAACTCAATCCCGCACACACCAAGTGCTCGCTAGAGCACCAAATGTGGATTAATCGTGCTGACAATAGCCCCGAACAAATGCACTGCTTCCTTTTTCCTGCTCTTTGAGTATTTGTTTTCTTAAAACTACTAGAGCTGCAAAGACGAATCGATTAATCGGTTGGTTGTCGACTTTTAAAGCTGTAGTGCGTAGTTTCTGTCGCCCCCATGAGGTTTTCTAAGTAATGACAACAACACTGTCAGCACATCCACATGATTCAAGCCTTCCGTGATCGCGCCTCAAGCCCTCCTCTACGCAGTTGCTAGTGACCAAGGAGGACATTATCATTATTACTATTTTGATAATCGATGAACTGGTTCAAGTCATTTTTTTTATGAAAATAAAAGTAAAACTTGAAATTTCAACTCTTAAATTTCAATATCTTCTAGTTTCTACTCTCCTTTGTGACAGGAAACTGAATATCTTCAAATTGTGTACAAAACAAGTCTTTTGAGGACGTCATCTTGGGACTTTGGGAAACACGGATCCACATTTTTTTTTTTAGTAAGTAATCAATTAATCCAAAACAATAATCGACAGTTCAATCAACAATGAAAATATATGCGTTAGTTGCAGCCCTAAAGCACGTTGATGGTTTGGCGTCTCTTCATGTGTTTTCTAGACAATAACGTCAACAATATCCTTTCAAATCTATTATATTCAACAGAAGACAAAGTGACTTTTTCCCCCCAGCATCCTGACTCCGCCGCCTCCAGCCAGGCAGCACCTGACTTCCTGTGTTTTTTACGAGCTCGACGATTTATGGCAACACACTTTAACACCTAATCCGTAGAAGGGTGTCCTGCTAGCCCGCAGAGCTTGGCTTGCTCAATCACATGGAAAGGATAGAGCCCCATTATGATGCTCTATCAAGCCCCTCTCATATTGCTGGAAGGTCAAGGGCACTTTTTATGAAAGATGGGGAATCTGCCTGATAGTATAAGGACTGAGATGGATAAAAGAGAGAGAGAGGGAGAGATTTCGCTCCATAGGTTTCTATTAAGAGACCTACCTTTCATCATGGGAGCTTTACGGTCGCTGGGGAGATGTAATTGGCCGACAGGACGAGCTTTGAGGCAGCAGAACCAGCTGATGGTGATCTGCTGGATCTCATGGCACGCATACTGTACTTGTGGCCATAGGACTAGATTTTGCAGAGAATATCCCCTCCCCTCCAGTATTTAGAAGATTTCTCCCCCTTGGAATAAATAAATAAACATAAAAATAACCATTCGGGGTCTAAACGTGTGGAAATAGTTTTATTTTCATGCTCTCCATATGTTTTTATTTTTAGCACTTACCTGTTTTATCATGTAACACTTTGGGATTTGTGTAAATATAAAGTGCATTACATATTAAATGTATTATTATTATTATTATTATTAAAGGACACAACAAGAACAGTAAAAATAAAGATGGGATTTGACGTTTTTCATGTAGATTTCAACTTTGCAGCTTCTGGCTTTAACAAGGTCTCATTCCCTAACAGATTCGAGTGAGATGTACATGATTCCTAAAAAAAAAAAAAAAGTCCCAAAACACGTGATGATTTGAATATGCTGAGGAATAATTTCCTTTATGTGATTCAAGACATTTGCACCATAAATTATTGCATAAAAATACACCAGAAGGGCGCCCAGAAAGCTCAGTTGGTAGAGCAGGCGCCCATATATGCTGTCATATATGCCCTTTCATGCCTGTCCTGTCAAACTAAAGCCTGAAAATGCCCAAAAAAATAATCTTTAAAAAAAAAAAAATATTATTCACCAGAATGCAGGAAATAAAGTGTTTGATGCTCACAATTTTCCAGAAGAGAACCCCCGAACGTGTTCGGCCCAAGGTCAAAACAAAACCTGCGTCCTGGCATGTGGATGCATATGAACTGTAGCTACACACACACACACACACACACACACACACACACACACACACACACACACCCACAAAACCAGGCCATCCGATGTGTTTGTGGTGCCTTTGAGGGATCAAGAGTAATGAGTTTTGTATTCTCAGTAGAATAATGTAAATCTCTCTCCATGTCTTTGTCTCAGACAAAGAGACATATTTATTATATTTTAAGGATGTGGAGAGTTTTATTGGCTCAATTAACATTTGCAGGCAGACAGTAGTTCATGTTTAACTGGTGAAAAATATCCGCCATACACCACAGGCTCTTCCACATTTTGTCAGATATGAAAGCCTTGGCCCTTTCTAATGAACTACAGAGTGTGAATTTCACGGAGAAACGGTCATTATCCCAATTATTTAACATGATTACTCATTGACTTTTGGAAAGATGTTGCATTTGTTGAACAGACAGTCAACTAAATATCTCTTTTTTTTTTTTTACCATGTTCTGACACTGTATAGGCCGGAGAAGTTTTGGAAAAGATGTTGCATTTATGGAAGATAGAAAACAGTGAACGCACCTTCAACTGTGAAATTCCCCTTCCTACTCATGAATTCCCCTTCAGAACACGAGACAACATAAGAGTTAACTTGCAAAATGTAATGTGCAAAATACTTTTTTTTTTTCTTGATTACGTTGTTTTTTGTGATCGTTAAGAGCCAAAATCGGGATTCAAATTTTAATAAGTTCTTTAATAAGCTCTAATATACAGATATAGATTTACATGATTCATTGTTTAATCCCAAAAACAACAATGTGAAGCCATATGTGACCACATAAAAGTCAAAATGAGTTTAACATGCCCATGCATCTGGGCGGCTGAAGCCCCGACAGCGGGAAGAAAGAGATGATGTGCTCCCGGCGTGGCTCAAAGGGTTGATGGACAGCTGAGACGGAGGCAATGCTCGCCGAAATGGGGCGAGATGTATAATGCCTCATTAACACAGGTCATAATGCCAGGGAGAGAGAGAGAGAGAGGCAGAGGGAGGGAGAGAGAGAGAGGCGGAGGGAGATAAGGGATGCAGTGCTCTGTGTGAGTCTGTTAGTCGAAGCAGAGAAGAGAACATCTGTGTCGGGCCTCAACAGTTTGACATTTTGTTGAATTCAGAATAAGAAAAAGGTTTTATTGCCACAATAAGTACACTTCTTATGTGGAATTTGCCTTTAGTGAAAGGGGCATTCATGAAAACAACAATAAATATGGGGGGAAAATATATACATATACGTAACTTGCATAAGAAAAAAAGAGGCTGAATGGCTTGAGTGCAGATTTTGCAAAGAATATTTGAATATTTAGTATGTGTTTAGTATGTGTAATGGGCAGATGTGTAATGAAGTGTAGTGACTAGGGATGGGGGAGGTGTGTGTGTGTGTGTGTGTGTGTGTGTGTGTGTGTGTGTGTGTGTGTGTGTGCGCGGGGTGTAAGTCAGTGTCAGTAGGGGTCCGGAGCCTTGATGTATGTGTTCATTATATTTCTTAAAGGGACTGATCTTCAGTTTCACTTTAAATTCAATGTTTTAACATTTCATAAAGGGCATCATTGATCATCATCATCATCATTCTCCTCCAGCATAATAACAATCCTTATTCACTAGGACATAAAAATGCAAGAGGGTCTGTCTATTCCACACAGCGTTCTGGGATGGGAGAAAAACGTGCTCTGGTTTATTGACATTTCTTTAAACCAATCACAATTGTCTTGGGCGGGGCTAAGCGCCGAGAGGAGCAATGGTGTCTTTGCAAAATAGCCTCGGGAAGGAACCTGTTTTGGTCAAAGAAGTATACGTTCAAAAGCTGTTGTTGTTGTGCAAGAGAAAATCCGATTGGACAGTCTAGCTAGCTGTCTGGATTTACCCTGCAGAGACCTGAGGACCAGGTAACCATAGTCCTCAGATTGGACAGATAGTCTAGCTAGCTGTCTGGATTTACCCTGCAGAGACCTGAGGACCAGGTAACCATAGTCTCAGAGGACAGATCTAACTGTCTGGATTTACCCTGCAGAGATCTGAGGACCAGGTAACCATAGTCCTCAGAAATCAGCCGGAGGTTAGAGCGCCAACAGGAAGATGACGGACATCCGGCGGAATTTCCGGTTGCACCTGAACACATCGATATAGACGACTCTAAAATGAGTATTGTGTGTGTTTGGGCCTGGTGCTCAGTGCCTGTGGTCAGCAGGCTGCTCTGACCTCATCTCTGGCGTGGACTCAGAGCCTGCAGCTAGCGGCAGATGTCCTTTCCTTTTCCTCTTTCTCCTCATTTCATCTCTTCTATTTTCTCTCCATCCGTCCTTACTTCCCTGCCACCCCCCCCCTCCTCCCCTCTCCTCTTTTCCTCCTCCTTTGTCTTGCTGATTTCCTCCTGCTGCATCTTCCATCCTCCTCTCCGTGCTCGCCCTCTCCTTTGGACTCATCCTTCCATCTGTCCTTTCTTTCTCAGTTGGAGCTGATCTGCCACCTCTCTGGTCGAGGTTTCATTGAGTTTAGGCAGCAGGTTATAGCCCCAACGTCTGGCTTCTGTGCATCTACAATCTCAGTAGCAGTGTTGGAATGTGACTCAGTGCATTCACTCAAGTACTCTGTAAATCTGAGGTACTTGCACTTTTATCATGCCTCAATGTATTCTTGGTTTTGAGGCCAATCTCCTCTCTAAAACACTTCTAATATGTTTTGGGAGTCACACTGTGAAGAAATAAACATTATAACTTATACAGTTGACAAAATACCTACATTTTTTCAAAAACAGTCCAGACACTTTTGCCCTCCATGACATTTACGTATGCCAATAATCAACATAATAATGTCATATTTAGTATATTACACCCGCAGCAATGCTACACAAGCCCGCCGATATTATTGACCCGCCGATAATCGGTCGAGCTCTAAAAGAGATCACTGATGCGGTCAACAGTGTCGCCGTATTAAATCGGACTCCAGGTGAAGTGGTTGAGGGGTGTGGCAATGACATCATCCATCCATCCATCCATCCATCTTCATCCGCTTATCCGGTTTCGGGTCTCGGGGGCAGCAGCTCCAGCAGGGGACCCCAAACTTCCCTTTCCCGAGCCACATCAACCAGCTCCAACTGGGGGGTCCCGAGGCGTTCCCAGGCCAGGTTGGAGATATAATCCCTCCACCTAGTCCTGGGTCTTCCCCGAGGCCTCCTCCCAGCTGGACGCCCTCCACCTAGTCCTGGGTCTTCCCCGAGGCCTCCTCCCAGCTGGACGTCCCTCCACCTAGTCCTGGGTCTTCCCCGGGGCCTCCTCCCAGCTGGACGTCCCTCCACCTAGTCCTGGGTCTTCCCCGAGGCCTCCTCCCAGCTGGACTTGCCTGGACCACCTCCCTAGGGACCCCCCCGGGAGGCATCCTTACCAGATGCCCGAACCACCTCAACTGGCTCCTTTTGACGTGAAGGAGCAGCGAGCTCTACTCCGAGCTCCTCTCGGAGGACTGAGCTTCTCACCCGATCTCTAAGGTAGACGCCAGCCCCCCTCCTGAGGAAACCCATTTCGGCCGCTTGTACCCTTGATCTCGTTCTTTATGGTTATGAAGGCAATGACATCATCAATACGCAAATATGCGACTTCGCCGTCCAAACGAAAACAAAAGGGCGGCATTTAAAAAAAAAAAAAAAAAAAAAAAATTCACCCTGGGTCCAGGTTTCAATAAAGTGCGTTTTCAGGATACAAAACGTGCATTTATACCAAAAAAACGTTTCCGTGTGGATGGCCCTTTAACGGCTGCCTCACAGTGCCCTGTACCCGGCTCACAGTCATCTTCTCTTGTGTAAATTTAGCTGTAAAGTTACCTAACTGTCATGTGATGTGACCCGTAGTCATGTGACTGGCCAGATTTTCGTACGATGTGATACAAACCAGTTCATACGAACCAATCATCAATGATCATACGAAAGCGTTGCTCTGTGACTATGTCATAATACTTCCTGCTTTGCTGCTGAGGGAAAAGAGCAGAGATGGGAAGTAACGAAGTAGGGGAGAGCCGGGACGATTGAAACGCGGGACGGATGAAACATTCCAGTTTTCTCCGAGTACAATGATGATAGACAGACTTCCTTAGGTCAGAACATAGAGCATGTTAACCTCCTCCTATCAGCCAGATATCTCCCTGTTATTTCCTTTTATTGCGGAGTTACAGCCGATAAATGAGTTTTGATGGTCAAAAGTAAACTTCATTAGCGGTCACATTTTTTCGATTATTAACGAGGGTTTTTCATTTAAAGGTTCGACTGCATGCTTATTCAGTAGACCAGTTAGTGTTCTGCACAATCCCAGACTTTCATATTGCATGATAAGAAAAACAGGCTGGGGTCAGGACGGATGAAACAGCTGTTTCAACTGTCCCCGACCTGGCTGCAACTCCATGGATTTTAAGTAAATGCACAAATATCTGTGTTTATACAATTATTTATGGAGGTGAGACATGGAAAAGCAGTTTTAGAAAGATGAAATATATTTCAGCCCACCAGGTAGGGGGGGTCGAGTTTTCCCATGTTATCCTATGGAGACTGACGGGCAGGGGCGCGTTATTTTTATGTCCAGTGGTCTAACCCACGTAAAAATCTTGTGAAACGACATTTTCCACCATAGAAACATGATATAAATGGAAAAACATACTGTTCTAGCTATAAAAATGTCATAATCATCCACAGTGCATGATATTTCAATAACCGCTTCATACGCGCTTCAGGATGACAGCAGATTAGTTATTAAGAGACATTCAGGGAGACGTGTAGTCCTGCAACAATCTATCTAAATTAACACCTTCTGGAAGTGCCATCCATCATATACAGTCAAAATATTAAAGTTGTGGGAAGTTTATATGGCTTAAACTGTATGTTTCATTCGTCCCCGCATGCTGTTTCATTCGTCCCGTCCAGGAGGGACAGATGAAACATTACGCACGTCCCCCCACCCGCTGTAATAACTCCTGAACGGTTTTGTTCTAAGCTGAAGATGCAGCTGTATCTGACAGATGACACGTGTAGGTTGCTAGTGACAAAATATCAGCTTTCAGTGTGATACGACCGCTTTGTAAATTAAGTTTAATTAAAAAGTGTTTCAACTGTCCCGGCTCTCCCCTACAAAATACTTTGTTACTGTACTCAGGTAGATTTTTCCTTTCCTTTAGTGCCGACTTTTTACTTTTACTCCTTACATTTTAACAGGAATATCGATACTTTCTACTCCTTACATCTTACAAAATTGGCTCGTTACTTTAGTTTCAAATCATTTCAGTTGGAACTAATCGGATGGGAATATACGTCGCACTTCTGCACCGCTACAAGACGACTCGACCGTTTCGGTGGCAAATCATTGCGGCTTGATGGCGGTAACGTTAGCGGTAATGTTAGCGTAGCATTATGGACGCCGACATGATTGAAATGAAGTTAACATTGTAAGCCTGACATATTACATTTATTAATATTAGACTCCATGTTGAAAGATTTGCTAGCTCTCAGTTCATTTTCTCATTCGGCTACTTTTACTTTTATACTTTAAGTACATTTCCAAGCCTGTACCAGAGTAGTTTTTAACACAAGTGTCTTCTCTTCTACTTGAGTATGGGAAGTGAGTACTTTTTGCCATCCCTGGAAAAGAGTCACTCTAAACAGTATTTCAGGAGGTTTCTCTTCAGGAAAGCGTGAGCAGAGATAAGGAATAGGAAAGGGATCAACGGTGGTGATTCCATCTTAATCAACAGAAACTGTAGATAAACGCAGAGCAATTAACAAACTCCTTCAGCAGCTCCGTCACGTGTGAACCAATCGGAGCATGTCCCTTGCTTGGCCCTGAGTCAGTCATCTTATTGTGTTACGACTTATCAGGCGGCTGAGAGCGGCTGATCTGTCCCGAGCCCAGCGCTGCATTCAAGGACCGCTGATTAAATTAGCTTCCCAATGAGCTCAGTGTGCACACTTTAAACCCGACTTTGTGACTAATCTCATTAGCTTCTGGCTCAACCCTCTTGCTCGACCTAAAGGGATTCTCCCCCGACACACACACACACACACACACACACACACACACACACACACACACACACACACACAAACACACACACACACACACAAAAACACATACACGCACAAAAACGGTGGACTAAAGTAGTTTTTTATTCAATTAGTCATAAATTGGGAGAGGTTCCTGCTGCTAGGGAGTGTGTTTGTGGAGTGTGTTTGTGGAGTGTGTGTGTGTGTGTGTGTGTGTGTGTGTGTGTGTGTGTGTGTGTGTGTGTGTGTGTGTGTGTGAGAGATAATGGCTCCAATCTGTAACCTTGGGGTTACTGAACGGCTTTAGTTTACAACGGTGCTGAGCCGACTCTTAAAACTGAAGAATTAACGTCTCAGTGGTGATCTGGTAGATTATTTCACAAGACACTGTGGAGCATTTCTGTGCACCGAACAGTAAGGTTGTAAACTAAAACTTTGCCAGACAAGAACAATGAAAGTGGATATTACATTTTGCAAAACATCCTTTCAGAGCTAACTTTTGGCCTAAATAGATAATTCATCAACTGCAGTAATGTGTGCTTGGTGTGATATGGCAGCAAGTAGTAAGATCGGCAGAGTTAGTACATCAATGTTTTGAAAGTTACTCGTAATATATTTACATTGCAAATATACATGATGTCTCCATTTTTTGTTCTGTACATGTCCTAGTGCCAGTTTTTACAGGTATACGCAAAGAAAAAGAATAACTGTTATAGAATAACAAACATTTATTAAAGAAATGCAGCTCAAAGTGCTGAAGAATTCGTACATGCTTGAGAAAACTGAAAAAGAGTTCAATTGAATACATATTTTGACTGAAACAAGAGATCGTGGTTAAAAGTGTCGGCCGTCACGGTAGCGATGCGCTACCAGAGGTGGGTAGATTAGCCAAAAATTGTACTCAAGTAAAAGTACTGTTACTTTAGAATAATATGACTCAAGTAAAAGTAAAAGTAGTCATCCAAATAATTACTTGAGTAAGAGTAAAAAAGTACTTGATGAAAAAACTACTCAAGTAGTGAGTAACTGTTGAGCAACGTCTGATTTATTTCTTTACACAAGCATCAACCAGACCGACAAAAATACAAAATAATCATCTTTAGGCAAATTATAGTTCATCCAATCAATAAAATAAATTAAAATTAATTTATTAATTACAAAATAGCTTAAGTGAGAGACTTGTCACATCAAATTTGGATGGATACTGCATGTTAAACATCCTGTATGTAACCTAAAAGACAAACATCCACCTCTCCACAGCAACAACTACAACTACCGCTACGTCTCCTCAGGTTAGATGTTGAGTTGTTGGACGCTCACATGTCCGATTGTTTTGGTCGACACTAAACGCAGCACAATGTAGCTGCTGTTTCCACTTTACTAAAAGGTAACCATGCTTTCACTATGAGGCCGGGGGGGGTTCCTCCTGGTCTGCGTTGCCTTGGCGACGGTTGATTCTGACATCTTTGTTTTGTTACGACTGTAAAGCTAACCTGTCCCGCCGCTGAGATCGAGTATGGTCACGTGACTGCACGACGACGTTTGATTGGTGGAACACGATCACGTGGTAGAGCCTTTACAGGAAGTCTCTCTCTCCCTCTCTCTCTCTCTCTCCCTCTCTCTCTCTCTCTCTCTCTCTCTCTCTCTCTCTCTCTCTCTCTCTCTCTCTCTCTCTCTCTCTCTCTGTCAAAATAAAACATTAAAATGAGACGTACGCTGGGGTAAAAACGATGACGTAGAATACCAAAGAGGTAAAAAGAAAAGTAAGGAGCTCATTGTAGCCTGATGTAGCGGAGTAAGAGTACAGCTTCTTCTTCACTAATCTACTCAAGTACAAGTACAAGTATAGTGATTTAAAACTACTCCTAAAAGTACAATTTTTTCAAAAACTTACTCAAGTAAATGTAACTCGTTACTACCACCTCTGTGCGCTACCTATTTCAACCAAAGACTGAGTCTATAGCATAGAGGTTATATGCCTGTATATGTTTAACATGTTCATTCATTTCCTTACATAAGGAACATCTAAAACTCCGGTGATTTACATGCTACTGCTGCATTCATCAATCCGTCATTCTGTTTAAAACCTTCCCAAACATTTACAATAACCACGCCTCACTCATGTGTCTGTGTATTTAGTTTCAAAGTGTAACACAGGTTAAACATGATAGTCATCTCAGCTTTGTCTTAATGAAACATCCGATTTTATAAACTACATGTGTTCGGTGTGCAAAAATCTTAATTTGTAATGCAACTAGTAACTAAAGCTGTCAGATTAATATTGTGTAAAATTATGTTTTTCGCAGCGTTTTTGAAGCTTTTTCCGAAATTTTGGAAAATGTAACACTATAATGTTTAACAAAACACCAAAATTCAATGATAGGACTTTACTAGTTGTAGTGAACCATCCACGTTATTATTTTGACAATTTGGTTGAAAGAAAACCCAAATGTGTGATATAGAAACTTGTTGAAAACGGGTCAAGTTTGACCCGAGGACACCAGGAGGGTTAATTCACAGGGTTAATAGTGTTATTCACTATTTATTAACAGTATTTTATGTTTTATGTTTTAGGTTCATGATATATGTTATTTGTTATATGTCTGCAACCTTGTTGTTTGTGCTGCTGTTTATCTTGGCCAGGACGCTCTTGGAAAAGAGATTTTTAATCTCAATGAGTTTTCTTTCTGGTTAAATAAAGGTAAATAAATAAATAAATAAATTAAAGGTGTTGCTCCAAATCCCAGCAGGACAATCACCATGTCTCAAAGCAACCAGGATGATTTAAGGAGAAGAGAAGTTGGCAGGGAGCTAAAGCTTTTGGATGTCAGCGAAAGTTTGTAGGTGTTGGTGGTTTTTAGCCAAGCGGCATCTTTCTGGAGTCAATAAAAATGTGGAGGTGACGGGGTCACTGTTCAAAGGAAGCTTTGTTCTTCCCGTTTTCAGATGAGCTGTATCCTGTGGGCGCCAGTATGGATTCAAAGAGGGACTGTTTTAGTTTCAATCTGCAGACAGCATCAATGTTTTATGTAAAGAAGGAGCTGGCAGCCCACACTATTTCTGTATCTATTTATTATTCAAGAAGAACAGTGAAGAAAAAGAAAAGAGGAGTGTGAAAGGGAAGCACGGGCCAGTTTTCACCCCAGGACATGAGCAATGGGGCTCCTCCTTGACCCAAAGTGTTGTTCTGTTTTCTTATTGTGCACTTTTTTGGACTCCTTTGGTGTCAATAGCTCGTATTGAATTATGCTTCTGTCAAAAGTTTAAGAACTTTTTCATTGATTGAGGCTGAGAATTGACTGAGCCGGCCGCCGCCGCAGAGTTCCTGAGGTAGTCGGCTTTCATCTCAGAGATCCATAGCGAGGCTTTTTAATAAGTGAGAAGGCAGCCGACAACTGTGGCCAGGCCTCCTTATAGAGATGATCAATATCTTATATCATATTCACAGACACGCGCGCACACACACACTTTGACAAACTACTCAGGGCAGCATACTGTACATTGGTAGATAATTAAGAGAAAAAATCCCCAAGCTTCAGTCACTGACACACTGAGCTGATAAGACTTTGCAGAGACACACAACGATTCAAAAAGACAAATAAGTAGAGACGTGTTGAACTTGTTTCTCACCTCAAATAAGTCTTTGGTAAATGTTGTGTAACCCGCATTACTTACATCAGTTTATGGCCTCCTCTTCTTTTATCTGCCCATTACTTTGTTCTACGCAACATTACAGCCAACAAATGTTGATATGCATCAACGCTGTCTGCAGGAATGTACACCGTATCCACCCTGGGACTGTTACATGTGCATTTTTGTGCACATGAACGCAGAACACCAGACACTAAGGCTCAAATGTCCGGACTCTGATGCACTTGCAGACTCACAGGCTTGACGGTAGTTGGAGGGGCACGGGGTTAAAAATCCTCAGTTCAGTGGTTAATGTGAATATGATATTGTGTTGGGCAGCTCATAGAAAAGGCCACTTTAATTGCGCATTTTCCTTTAATTGTTATAGCTTTTGTGTAAAGCAGCAGACCTTGCAGATATCATGCAAGAGTTGTTAATATACCATTAAGAATCATTTGGAAAAATAGGTTACAGGGTCAGGAATTTAACACTTGTGGTCTTGAGTCACGTCTCTCGTGAATTGTTATCCCCTCACAGCTCATCACCCTTGCAGACACATCACAGTACACAAACCCATAGAAGGGCTCATTAAAACACTGCTAGAGGTCAAAAACTACACAAGATAAGTCAAGTTTGCTAAGTTCAACTTTGGTTTAACAAAGGTTTGGAACATTTACATTTAACAGAACATGTGCATCACGTAGAAGCTGCTTAAACATTTGTGGCTTGTTTATATGGAACAGACAACCAAAATACAAATAACAATTATGATCATGAGCATGATGAGGTTCAATCACTTTCATGTGTCCCAATGGGATCATATAAGACAATTCCAGTGAAATTAAACAATTTGAATGTATATTCACATTTGGAATATTTTGTTGACAGCACTAATACCGCGAGTACAGCAGGGGGCTCAAAACAAAGCCCTGGGGTGCTCCGGTGTTAAGGATGAGGGTGGAAGAGGTGTGTTTGCTAAGCCGTAGCACACGGGTGTAGCCGTCAGGAAGTCGCGCAGCCACATGCACAGTCAATGTGCAATCCCAGGTCCTTGGTTTTAATGGTTATGGTGACGGAGAAGATGACAATGCGATGCTAATGGTGAAAATTATGTTAATGATTTTGACGATGATTTTTACAATGACCGTGATGATAATAAAAATGACAATTAGATGATCAGGGTGGTGATGGTAACATGAAGATGAAGAGGGGCATAATGAACTCGATTGCCATCAATTCATGATGACAATAACAACAATAACAGTGATGGTTATGATGACAGTGACTAAATTTAGATGCACATAAAATTCCGGTTTTTGTCCTTATTCCAAAAAAGACGATAATCCAACTCAGCTGTTTACTTGGCTAATGAAAGTGAATATTCCACTAATATTTCCGTTTACATGTAGCTGTGCAAAATACGATTTTTTTCAAAGTTGTTGGACCGTGCGAACACAACGTCCTGCTTTCATTCATTCATCCAGCGTCTGGAAAAGGTCGGTGTAGTGATGTGTGCTGAATCCACAAAACCTGTTGTTATCTAGACCTGTAGTCTTTGATAATGTTTTAAAATAGCTGTGTTTCTCCTTCTTATCGGATCTGTAGCTAGTTAACATTAACATAGACACAGGCTAATTCCTGCTAACTAAAATACTAGTTAACATTAACAAAGGCACAGGTTAATTACTGCTAACTAACATGCTAGTTAACATTAGTAATTAAACCTAAACAGCTGAAACTGTCAAGCTTCTCCTGACATTACGGTGATTTGTCGACTATGCGACAGTAAGTTGCGTGGTTATGACACAATTGTTAGCCTATTTTTATAAAAACGTCTGCTACGGAGTCATAATGTGAGCTACAAGGTAACGGAGCCTTTTATACATTGTCGTGAAATAAACAACGGACAAATAGAGTCTTTAAACGCTTTAGATTGAAAGTTATTCACTGTCAAAGTGGCGCCAAAATGAATGGGAGTCAATGGGATGCTAACTGCAGGTGATGGCTTCGTAGCATTAAAATGACGCCATGGGAGCTACGCTTAGAGAGGAGAGACTGACCCCCTTGTGTAAACTGGGCGTACACTGCGGTTAAAAACCCCATTGAGATGCATATTCCGAATTTGCTATATACATTTCCAAAGAATGCCTTTAAAACCTGATTAATACCAGAATAGCCCACTTAATTGGAAAATGCTATATCTGTAAAAAGGCCTTATTCGGAGGAATATGCTGTTTACATGACCTTTATCAAACTGGAAATATTGTCATTATTGGAATAATAGTGGAATATTGGTGTTGATGTTGTGGATGGAGATGACGATGATGATGAAGAGAGAGAGTAAGAAGATGGAAGAGAATAATGTTGATGATGAAGAGCTAAGCAAAAAATGATGGATGCATAATGAGCTCTCATTATGCGTCATAATTGGCAGCAGCTCTGTGTTCACATGTGATTAATTACTCTAAATGAGGATTAGAAGTCTGCAATTACTCAGCGATAAAGCAAGGACAGAGTTCTGATTATAAGGGTTAATTATCCTGACCCCGCATGTGCTTTGCTGGGACTAAAAAATGTCAATTAGGTGCCTGCACATTCTTTGTAAATGTCATTTAGAAATGTCATATCTTAAAATAATCAAATGAACACATGGAGGCATGTCTCTCTGCTCAGTCCATTTTTTTTATTGCTTTGGTTAAATAAATAAAATCAGGTGTCTGCAAACACTTTAGGGTGGCAACCAATAAATTACCAAATCCATAAATGTGTGTGAAAACATTAATAGTTTAAGGGAAGACACTATAGGCAAAATACAATTTTTTCCTTTTTGATAGGTGGGTCTGTTGGTATTACATACATTACACACAAGCCTGCATTACACACACTTTTTGGGATACCTATTCCACTGGATAACATGTTTTTGGAGATAAAATGCTTAAATAATATCTTAAATTTCTGCTTTCTGCAAATAAATATGTGTAAATGACAACAGCATAAGCCCATCATACACATCACTCCTCAGCCCAAAGCTTCTTTTGAACCTTCCAGAAAGTACTTTCCCCATTCTGTATTTTACCTACAGCTCCCAAGATGCACTTTGGTGTTATACTACTTCCCATCCCCGCAGCAGGTTCAACATCTGGTGGACAGACTACCAGAAAAGAGGCCTGTAGAGCAGCAAATTAATGCATGGTATTTGGAATAAGATGTGTGTGTATATATATCACATAGTCTCCACATACTTTTGTCCTTAATATCTTCCCACATCTGGTGAATATTCAGCCTTCTCAGACGAGAAAGAAAATTACATGTACTGTACCTTCTGCAAAGTCTTGTTTGCATTAGTTTAAATTGAAGTGATACTGTTACATGTTTTCTATGTCGTGCAGTGAGCTGCATCGTGTCTTCACGTGTTGTACAGCACTAAAGATCTGGCACCTAATCTATTATACTTGCTATATACTATATACTGGGTACTTCTGCCCATTAAGGTTTGTATATACTGTGTGTGTGTGTGTGTGTGTGTGTGTGTGTGTGTGTGTGTGTGTGTGTGTGTGTGTGTGTGTGTGTGTGTGTCCCTCCCTCGACCTATAGCTGCAAATGATGTTGTCAAAGAGGAATGTGTGGAGCAAAAAGATCTTTCTGCTTCTTTGCACGCACATGGACACACACACACACACACACACACACACACACACACACTGGTTTATTCCTAACATGACAATGACTCAGAACACAGCTTGAAAACACAAAATCCAAAGTAAACCCTGTTGTACAAACTGCACAGATGCTGTTTTTTGAAGCAGTTTCTTCAGCTTTGTTTGAGTTCTCTTTGTTCCCATCAGCTGACTGAAGGGGACATGTAATTTATGTAACAAGGGTTTTGCCTTTAATCACACTGAACATTTCACTCAAAATGTTTATTGCTGAGATCTGAGGATGGGACCACTTAGCGTTGAACAAATTACTTGGAACGTTTAATCCATTAACTCATTCTGGGATTCACTGGAAGGTGTAAAAACAAATGAGCCCACCTTCCTAAGAGTCATGCCAAGGACACTTTTATAACGGCTAAATCCCTGGAATCAATTCTTTTTAGTCGATTTGTTGGAATAAGTGGATGGCAAAGTAAATCTGCACATTTTTGTCACTTGTCCGATAGCACTCTGTCATAAAATCACCGACATTTAAGGGAACAAAGACTCAGGGAGTACAAAATGGAGTAAATGACTACATTTGATTTATGTCCGAAATCTCAGACTATGCACCTCATTCTCAATTTACAGTACATATACTATCGTTCAACTTACATTTGTGAAAATAACCAGTTATGTGTGTATTTTTGGACGCACTGAGCTGTAATTTTCAACGTCTCTTCCTGAGAGCCTCCTTGCCGTTGGATCCCCTGCCGACCTCTGCCCGGTAATGCTTACAGCGCCCATCATCTGCTCATTTTCATTGTATTTTGAGCTTGTACCAGAATAAGTGGTTTCATTTTCTCTGAGGTTCATAGGTCTCATATAGGTAGATCACAATTTTTTTTAGCTCAACTGGCTCCCTGTTGAATTTCGCGTTACTATGTAAAGACTGACCATGATCTATAAAATGTTGTTTGGTAGTGTCCCAATTTTTTTGTCGTGCCTTATAATGAGCGTGAAGGGGACACACAATGTTTACACGGGTGCCAGCAAACCTGACCTGTGTCCTTATAGATTTTCTCTTTCCCAAAATTCAGCCTTGGTGCAGAATCCCAGCCACTAGAGACAGTCCCACAATGAGCTTTCCTTAGTATGTGCCATTTCTGAGTCTGTAGCTTTTGAGGAAGAAAGCCATGATGTCTCTCTCTCTCATGGGGGGGCCAAAGTCTCTGGACAGGCAAAGGAGAGAAAGGGGTGGTAACCCTCCCCCTTATGACCTCATAAGGGACAATATTCCAGATCGGCCCATCTGAGCTTTCATTTTCTCAAAAGGCAGAGCAGGATACCCAGGGCTCGGTTTACACCTATCTCCATTTCTAGCCTCTGGGGGACCATAGGCAGGCTGGGGGGGACGCATATTAATGATAAAAAAAAAAACAATAAAGTGAAATTTTCATACCACAGGACCTTTTAAAGACAAAACCTTCTAAAGAAGTCCGACTACATTCAATCGGCTCAGGTGCTGCCCAAAATAGTTCACGATATTGGAGAGTATGATCATTTTTGTATCAGTATTCTCATTTTTATGGAAAAAATTATATATAAAATATATAAAAATTCAAATGGTTATAGTGTGATTTTGTGAGGATCTATGCCAAACAAAGGTCTTTTTTCTTTTGTGTATAAGATACGATTCATAGGCTGGGACGTCTCTGCAGCAACACAATACTCCCCCCCACACACACACACACACACACACACACACACACACACACACACACACACACACAATTTGGATATTTAACAAGTCCATATTGCAATTTTAATAAAATTGCAATTAATTGTGCAGCCCTAGCTAACACACTGACAACCTGCATAATTGGTTTATTTACTCTTTTATACTATTTAAGCATTTGCACATTTTTGTATTCCCAACTTGTATATATTCAAATATTTCTTCTCGTATTTTATTCCTATTTTTAATTCATGTGTATTGTATCCTAGTATTTCATCTATATTTATATTCTGTGCTGTGTGAGTGATTTTGCTGCTGTAACACTATTATATCCCATTTTATTGGAATCAATATCTATCCATCTATCCATCTATCCATCTATCCATCTATCCATCTATCCATCTATCTATCTATCCATCTATCTATCTATCTATGGAGAAGAACGTCATACAACCACACTTTTAAAAAATCCTAACTATCCCTTTAAAGGGCGACCTGGTCTACCTGCTCTCTTCCAGTCTGAGGAGGATTATTTTTACTGACTGGTTGTCTGATTGCCTGTGTTCTTTGTCTGTTTCAAAACTCTGCTTGGTCTCCAGATTTCAGCTATTTCTAAATAACTGCCTAATAATATGAAAATAACACCTACTAAACCTTTAGGTTTAGTAGGTGTTATTTTTTTAAAGAAAAGAGGGAGAAAAAAAGACATTTGCATGCCCCTAGCCAAACACACAAACAGATATTCTCATGCACACACACACACACACACACACACACACACACACACACACACACACACACACACACACAAACACACACACACACACACTCCGTCACTCACTCACTCACTCACTGACAAACTGTGTAGCGCTACCCACATGTTGATGTTTTCACAGCAGCTGACAAACTGACACGATCCTGGGAATTTTCCCCACATGGAAACCTACATTTTGTTGTTTTATTTTGGAGCTCTCAGCAGGGCGAGGTCACACCAGGAAAAGAGAGAGCATGCTGTCCCTGTCAGCCGAGCTCATTCTTTGTGGTAGCAGCTTTTTCCCAGGCACGGCCTTACTGACTGACGTATTGGCAACATTTAACACACACACTTAAGAAATAACACACCAGGAAAAACTGCGTGTGTGTGTGTGGGAGAGAGTTCAGGCACATGAATGCAATGACGTTACCTGAAACTGTCCCAATGGTTTACAGATGTTCTCTTCCTCACTGGAGAATTTACTGATCTTTTTTCTAATGCTCTTACACTGTTAAAAAAAAGGGACAAACCAGGACCTTTAAGGAACCAAAGCTTGTCCCTGGGGTGGTACCCTCAAAGGGACTTTGTTGTACCTTGAATAAGAGGATCACATTTGGACCTTAGCTGTTTGCAGGGCTGCAGTACTCGAGTCCGGTCTTGGACTCGAGTCCGGACTCAAGACCGTTTTTCTATGGTCTCGGACTTGTCTCGGACTCGCTACTATATGGACTCGGACTTGTCTTGGTCTCGGCCACTGGTCCTGCCCAATATGGCTTTTGGTCTGGACCAAGTCCAGGTGTCTTTATTATGTTGATAATAATATTGGAGGGAAAGTGAAACCCAAAATGATTGTCTTGATACTGTCATGCATAAGACCTTTTTTCTGTCCTGGACTCGGTCTTGAGTCGGACTTGAACCTCTTTGGACTCTGTCTTGACTTGGAATCGACTAGTCCTGGTCTTGGACTCGACTAAGGTGGTCTTGACTACAGCCCTGCCTGTTTGTACCTTCTAAGGGACAATATTAAACCTTTGAGGATCAATAATGTACCTTAAAAGTCCAAATATGTACCTTACACTTCAGAAAGTACACACTGTACAATGGAAGGTGCATAAATGTACCTTCAAGATACATTTTTGTACTTTTAAGGGAACATTTGCTAAGTTTGTACCTTAGGGAACAAAAAGGGACCTGTATTGGACCTTTTTTTTTGACAGTGTACTTGAGCCTCCTTATCTCCCATTCTCTTTTCCCATTCTCAAATCCTGCTGTTCCAGTCTCTCTGTGTAGGGCCACGGGCCTGATTCAGCCCTCCGTCCTCATCTGAATTCCTCTCAGTTCCAGTATTAACCTGTTCATGCTGTTCCCTCTCTGCTTTAAGAGCAGCAGGTGGGCCCTGGCTCAATTCTGGGTCTTCTGCTGGGCCATGACTGCAGCTTGCTTCGCTAATACACCGGTATATGAAGGTAAATATGGTGCAAAAGGTGAGAGCTTGTAGAAAACGATGTGAGAATTTCCACTACAATATGAACTTGTATGTTAAAATTCGCACTTGTAAAAATGAAATTTGCACTTGCAAAAAATATTCACACACATTTGATCTGAATTTGAAGTCACACAAAGAAAGAAAAAAACACGAGAGCTTGTAATAAAAATTGGAACTTGTAAATAGAAATTTACACTTGCAGAAAATATTCACACACCTATAAAAATATTTGATATTTGCATGAACACAGTGCAGAATTCTGAGAATAACATTTATAATTATTTATATTTATATATACACATACATTTTTCACCAGTGGCCCTAATCCTCTTCCGTAACAGTTGTACTTTTTTTGTATTTGGGTTCATTTTCCATTACAACCAAAACTTTTCCATTACAACCTCTTGAATCTATCTGAGAGCACGTATGTGAAGTTTTAGAGACAGATTCTCGAGGTTGTAATCACTGCGTTGTGGTTGTGATGGAAAATGAACTCAAATACAAAAGAATTACACAAGTAAATGTTGCACTACACGCATGCAGCCGTCATTGTGTTCATGCAAATATCAATCTACACATTTCTGATTTTTTTTTTACAAGTGCAAATTTTAACATACAAGTTCAGATTTTTTTGTTCTACAAGCTGTCACCTTTTGCACCATATTTACCTTCATAGACATGACACGTGCCTTTGGTGTGGAAGATCCGGGTTCGATTCCCACTGCTGTACATCAACCAATGTGTCCTTGAGCAAGACACTTCACCTATTGTTGCTCCAGAGGCGTGTGACCTCTGCCATATGTTTGCAAGTAGCTTTGAATGACATGTAATGGGATGTAATATCACTGCCAGTACAATCTCATACTTTATCCTCAACACACCATAAAGGAGAGCATAGGTCAGAAGCATCAAAGACTTTTAATAAAGCGACAAAAAACTCACCCCTCTATGAATTTCACATATGAAAAATATGATGCGTTGTTGAACACAGGTCAATCTTGTAAATGGGATGATGAAAATATCATTTTTTTGCTGTTGTTTTTGAATTTTTTGCTGCTTTTTTTTTTGGCATTTGGCAGCTTCTAAGTTTTTGGGGGGTTTTTTCAACATTTTTGTCATTTTTTTCCAGTGTTTCTTTTTGTCTTTTTCTACGTTTTTGTCGCTTTTTTTGGGATGAATTCCCCCCCGAGGCTCTGAGCTGCCTGGTACATCGGCGTGTAACGAGCGAGAGCTGCAGCCGCTTGATATGCAGCAGGCCACAGTGTGCTCTGTGTAGCAGCTAAGACTTTTAGATTACCACTAATTGCGACCAGAAGGGACCGCAGTGAATTTACAACCGTCATTTGTATGCAGGCCAGATCAGAATTTGTGACGGTCTGGATTCTGGCCACCCTGCTTTGTTGTGTGCATCCGAAGCAGAAGACATTCAGAGTTTGTTGACTAAACAGCCTCATTACACGATAAAACGGCCACATCAATATCTTTGGGTTAAAGGTCAGCTCTTTTACTCGCCGATGTTCCCCGGTTAAAATAGAGTTGATGAATGTATAGTGGGACTTGTGTAGCTCTGCAAGATTAATCGACTAGTTGTCTATTAAATTAAACACCCACTACTTTAATAAACAATGGTTTGAGTCATTTTAAAGGTCCAATATGTAATATATTTACTGTAATAAATCCAAAAATGACCCCAATGACCCGTCATCAAATATTAAGGAAACATGCTAAGTTGAAATATTATCTTTTCTGACAACAATGCTAAAGCCAGTATTTTCTGCATGGTTTCATTTAATTTCAAATCGTAGTCCTCTCTCCTCGATCCGCTAGCTGCCCGGACCCTGAACGCACCGTGAAAATGCTCGGGAGACAACACGGGGATCGTAAACGTCAAACACTAGGGGCACAGGCTGTGCACCAAATTACAGCTAACCACGTTCCAGCCAATCACTGACAGGATGGTTTGGGGGGGGGGGTCAGTGCAACACTTGGCGTTCTTTGTGTTGGCATTTTAAACTCCGGTAGATTGATGAGGATTGAGTTTTCTGATTACTTCTGTTGGCTTTTCTCGATGCTTAGCACCGCCCAAGGTTAAAAGAGGAAAAGAAATTAAAAAAAAAAAGAGGAACAAAGACAAGGAAAAAAAGAGAAAAAGAAAGATAATGTAGATAGGTGTAAACCGAGCCCTGGGTATCCTGCTCTGCCTTTGAGAAAATGTAAGCCCAGATGGGCCGATCTGGAATCTTGCCCCTTATGAGGTCATAAGGGGCAAGGTTACCTCCCCTTTCTCTGCTTTGCCAGCCCAGAGAATACCCTGCTTGTTCATATGTGAAGCATCCGTTCACATAGGGCTAATATACAGTACATCCCGGATATTTATCTTAAAAACACTCCCGGTCCTCCTCAGCTGTGGAAGCCACGTACTTGTTGTCCAAGTTGTTCTCGCTAGATAAACGTGTGCTGCATTCACTGTCCCCTGGGAAATAATGTAGAGTCGAGCTTTAGGCAGATCACCCTGATAGATAACCAGGATTATAAGTCTGAATGTAAAGTGGGCCACAGATGGTTACATTAATCTACAACTAACTTCATTAAAATGTCACAGCCCGTACTGGTTTTGATTTTTTTTTTTTTAATTCTTAGAATATAAACATTAAGAGAATAAATCCTTATGCAAGTACTTTTACTTTAATGCTACTTTTACTTTAAGTACACTTAAAATCAGGTACTTTTTACTTTTAGTTACTGTAAGTATGTTGTCATTGTGGTACTTCTTCTTGTACTAAAGTAAATAAGTCTCTGGTTATTTGTACTTTTATTTACTGAGTACAGTGGTGGAGGAAGTACTGAGATTCAGTACTTCCTCCACCACTGCTTCAAGGATAGTAGCTTTTATCCCCCCCCCCCCCTTAAATAGTATTTCATTAATCTGATTACTTAAATAACAATTTGCACTCTGTTGTTATTACACACTACACACACATGCTCAGGTCCTATATTTGCAGTAATAGAGAGATGTCAGAATGAGGGGGCTGCGAGTCCTAGACAGGTGCAGTTGGTTGGGGGGGGGGGGTGGTTCAGTGCCTTGCTCAAAAGAATCTTTGCAGTGCCCAGGAGGTGAACTGGCACCACTTCAGCTATCACTCCAAACTTCGCCCTTCGGTCTAAACGGGGACTTGGACCAGCGACGTTCCGGTTCCCAACCCAACTCCCTGTGCTACTGCCCCCTCACTCTCAGAAAATAAATGAAGCTCTGGCTGTCTGGCACCGGTCTGGTCTTGTTCTTGTCTTTGTCTCAACCCCTCAAACTTATGGACTTGTCTCGATCCCTCAAGGTCTTGTCTCGGTCTCGACACCTCCAAGTCTTGGTCTTATCTCGGTCTAAACCTCAAAGTCTTGGTCTTGTCTAGGTCTCAACCCATCAAAGTTGGGGTCTTGTCTCAGCCGCAAGCCCTCAAATACTTGGTCTTGTCTCGATCTCGACCCCTCAAAGTCTTGGTCTTGTCTTGGTCTCAACCCCTCAAAGTCTTGGTCTTATCTCGGTCTAAACCTCAAAGTCTTGTCTAGGTCTCAACCCTTCAAAGTTGGGGTCTTGTCTCAGTTGCAAGCCCTCAAATACTTGGTCTTGTCTCGGTCTCGACCCCTCAAAGTCTTGGTCTTGTCTTGGTCTCAACCCCTCAAAGTCTTGGTCTTATCTCGGTCTAAACCTCAAAGTCTTGTCTAGGTCTCAACCCTTCAAAGTTGGGGTCTTGTCTCAGTTGCAAGCCCTCAAATACTTGGTCTTGTCTCGGTCTCGACCCCTCAAAGTCTTGGTCTTGTCTTGGTCTCAACCCCTCAAAGTCTTGGTCTTATCTCGGTCTAAACCTCAAAGTCTTGTCTAGGTCTCAACCCTTCAAAGTTGGGGTCTTGTCTCAGTTGCAAGCCCTCAAATACTTGGTCTTGTCTCGGTCTCGACCCCTCAAAGTCTTGGTCTTGTCTTGGTCTCAACCCCTCAAAGTCTTGGTCTTATCTCGGTCTAAACCTCAAAGTCTTGTCTAGGTCTCAACCCTTCAAAGTTGGGGTCTTGTCTCAGTTGCAAGCCCTCAAATACTTGGTCTTGTCTCGGTCTCGACCCCTCAAAGTCTTGGTCTTGTCTTGGTCTCAACCCCTCAAAGTCTTGGTCTTATCTCGGTCTAAACCTCAAAGTCTTGTCTAGGTCTCAACCCTTCAAAGTTGGGTCTTGTCTCAGTTGCAAGCCCTCAAATACTTGGTCTTGTCTCGGTCTCGACCCCTCAAAGTCTTGGTCTTGTCTTGGTCTCAACCCCTCAAAGTCTTGGTCTTATCTCGGTCTAAACCTCAAAGTCTTGTCTAGGTCTCAACCCTTCAAAGTTGGGGTCTTGTCTCAGTTGCAAGCCCTCAAATACTTGGTCTTGTCTCGGTCTCGACCCCTCAAAGTCTTGGTCTTGTCTTGGTCTCGATAAACTCTGGTCTTGTTAATGTCTCGGCTTAGGTGGTCTTGACAGCAACACTGATCCCCACTCTCTCTCTCTCTCTCTCTCTCTCTCTCTCTCTCTCACACTCACACTCATACACACACACTGTGTGACGACCTGCCTGGTTGTTGGATTTGTTATGAAGGCTTACACCGTGTGTTATTATCCCCAAACATTGTCCTCCTCTTCTCTTAAATCCATTTTACCTGCATCACCTGGGGATTCCTGGAAAAACAGCCCAGCTGCCAGTAAGCACACACTATGCACGCACACACAGACACACACACACACACACACACATACACAGCATCAAATATTCTCACTCTTGTAGTCGCACATTATCCCTCTTCATGCACACAAACATTTTGACAGGTCATGTCTGAGTCGGTTATGTCACCGCACAATGTTTGACCCCGTTTCACAGCTGCAGAGTCTGCACTGTTCATTGCAGGGTTTTTTCCTATCAAATGTTCCCCTTCAGCGTTACATGATGCTTATGGATCAGTACGGTTTTGGATCCCATAAATTCTGCTGATTATACTCTGGATTAATCTAGTCGTCTTTTGGTCCAAGGTATGTATTAAAATAGATAATAAATGCCATCCCATATTTTCCTAAGCTCAACTTCAGATAATCCAATAGAAAGGAAAGAATAGGGTACAAAATACCGTTATTGTCTGAAAACACACTCAGAAAATACATGCCAGAGACAGGAGAAGCGTTGCCTGTCTGGCACTGGTCTGGTCTTGGTCTTGTCTTGGTCTCGACCCCTCAAAGTCTTGGTCTTGTCTTGGTCTCGATCCCTCAAAGTCTTGGTCTTGTCTTGGTCTCGACCCCTCAAAGTCTTGGTCTTGTCTCGTTCTCGACCTCTCAAAAACTTTGTCTTGTCTCGGTCTCGACCCCTCAATGTTTTGGTCTTGTCTCGGTCTCAACCCCTCAAAGTCTTGGTGTTGTCTTGGTCTCAACCCCTCAAAGTCTTGGTCTTTTCTCTGTCTCAACCCCTCAAAGTCTTGATGTTGTCTCGGTTTCAACATCTCAAAGTCTTGGTCTCGTCTCGGTCGCAACACCTCAAAGTTCTGGTCTTGACTCAGTCTCAACCCCTCAAAGTCGTGGTGTTGTCTCGGCCTCGACCGCTCAAAGTCTTGGTCTTGTCTCGGTCTCAACCCCTCAAAGTCTTGGTCTTGTTATTGTCTAAAAATTTTCTTTGTCTTGTGTAGTTTGCAAAATCAGTTTTTAAAAATCATACATTAAAATACATGATATTACATTCAGACGGGACACATTTCCTTTAAAAGGAGAACTTATGCAAGGAGTACTTGATGGTGAGAGCTGAATCAAAGTTCATTTATTAGAAATAAAGAGCTTGTTTTTGTCAAATAAACAGTCTAAAAGCCCAAATATATCAAGTTTAATATCATAACGGACTAATACACGTCAAGTATTTACATTTAGGAAGCTGAAATTTGGCAATGTTGTCATTTTTATAACAAATTACATAATGGAACAGCATTGTAGTTGCTCAATTATTTTGTTTTTATTGATCAACTAATTTGTTAATTGACTAATATAAGCTTTACTCTGCAATGGTAAATCAACATGTTTCCCAAAATCAGCCCCCCACACACACACACACACACACACACACACACAACTACATGCACACTCACACACACACACACACACACACATTTATTTCAACACAGTTTATTTAAACACTCTGTGAAATCCTTTTCCTCACTCGTCAGGATTTTCACACTCTTCATATTTTCATATTTTTTGACCTAAATACGTGAACCAGTTACGAGGCGGTAATCTCTCCTCGGTGTCGTCTCCTCATAATATAACTCTCACAAAATAAATCATAACGCATATTCATAAAGTGCTCCGAGGCCTCCGTCACAGCTGAGTAAAACAGACACTTAAAATCAGATTAATAACTAGAATATTGGACAAAATGTTAAGATCCAAGACGCTGTACAAGGTAAAAAGCATGCTCCAGACCTGAATTTGGACTATTTAACCCTTGTGTTGTCTTCCCATCAAAATTGAAAATTAACCCTTTTTTTAAAACTTTTTTTTTTTACGTATTTTGACCCTTTTTTTTCAATGTTTGTCACTGTATTTTGACCTTTTCAACACTACGTAACACTAACTTATTAACTTTAGTTTTACAGTTATTTTTGGAATTTATGGTCAATAAACCTCATTTATAGGAAATTATACCTAATGTTTGAGTTAGAAAAGCAGAAATTAGGAATTATTGAGACTAAAATTAAAGGAATGGATGTTGATGATAATCACAAACTGGAATATGTCAACTTTTACTCAATACTATTTCAAAACCAACCAACCAATAAATTAAATTCAAAAAGTCTCTCGTCTCCTCGTCCGTCCACTTCCATCTGTCTGTGTTGACGCCCGCCATGTGTGCAGACAGAGAGGAAATACTGGCTGCAAATTAACTACAACTTCTTCTTTTTTGTTTTGTGGCGGGTTGAAACCATAAAATGACCTAAAACGTAATCACAATTCACTATTTATTCAGCAAATAATGTGTCCATCAGCGTTGCAAGAGAAAATCCGATGAGACCGAACGTATTTTATCTTTTGTGTCAATATTCATGAAATTCCATCGGATTTTACTGTTTCCGGATACATTTTTCATTCGATGTCACTTAATTCGGATGAAAAACGTGTGGATTGAAACAGAGCCAGTGGCTGTCCTGGAGCGACTGACTGCAGACACTGACCCCGAGTGATGACACACACATACACACACACACACACACACACACACACACACACACTTACACACACTTACACACACAAACACACACACACACCACAGGGAACATGCTCTGTAGAGTGATGAACTGAGGCACGCAAACAGTCAGCTTCTATCTCTGAAAAATGTTTGGTCTGTCACATAGTCCCTCTGAGCACACGGACACACACATGCACACACACATGCACACACACACACACACACACACACACACACACACACACACACACACACACACACACTGTTGGCTCTTGTAGTGTTGTTGCGTGACAGAGCTTGTCATGTGTCAGCTCTCTCACAACAGTAGTTCACTCAGTCCAGGGAATGTGTGTGTGTGCGTGTGTGTGTGTGTGCATGTGTGCGTGCATGCGTGCGTGCATGTGTGCGTGTGTGTGAAGCTGGAAGCTTGTTGGAGAAAATACATCGCAAGAGCACTTCATCACATGTGTTTTTCCTTCACTGGAGTTTTATCCCTAGCAGAGCGAGAGTGAGCTTGACACAACGTGTGTGTGTGTGTGTGTGTGTGTGTGTGTGTGTGTGTGGGGGTTGTGCGTGTGCATGTGTGTGTTGATGTGTGAAAAGCAGCGCACACAGGGTGGGAGTGCGAGCCCTCTCCATCTCCCTCTCACGCTACCTCTCCCTCTCGTCCTGCTCTCACTGGGTCAGGTGGAGGGCTCTTCGCGTGACACAGGAAACAGCGAGTACCTAACAACGGGAAATCTTTTGTCTTCTATACTTTTACCTCATGAAACCGCAGTAGGCATGATGTTTTGTGTGTTCTCTGTTTCACAGAACAGATACATAAGTATCTATACTTATACATAATGTATACTACTTATACTTATACTATATATGTGTAACACCAGGGTAATTCTTTTTTTTTTACCCCACACTGCTGTTGGTGATTGCCAGTCTGAGCCTGCCAACAACAATAAATGTCCTTTGTGTGATAATGGTCCTCTGCCTCGTGCAATATTTAGGAGTGCATCATTTCTTATCACGTTTTCTTATATTTCTTTGCTCAGAATTGATGCTGTGCATTTATTTGACGATAAAGTTGTGTAGTCATCCTTTTCCTTTGCTGGGTTTTTCACTGCGTTGCTGTGGAATAATGCATCAGAGAATAAAACTGGATTTCTTAATGCTTCAGACTAGAGCTGGGCAATATATCGATATCGTGATATGAGACTAGATATCGTCTTAGATTTTGGATATCGTAAAATGGCATACATGGTGTCTTTTCCTGGTTTTAAAGGCTGCATTACAGTAAAGTGATCATCTTCTGAACTTACCAGACTGTTGTATCTGTCATTACATCCACATTACTGATGAATATTTATCAAAAATCTCATCGTGTAAATATTTTGTGAAAGCACCAATAGTCAACGCTACAATAGGCCTATCGTTGCAATATCGAGGAATTTGGTCAAAAATATCGTGATATTTGATTTTTTTTCCATATCACCCAGCCCTACTTCAGACCATGGGCGCACTTTTCTATATGAACCCATCCACCTCAGTATTTCAGTTTGGTTAATTGTCAACTTCCTAAAAGATTTATGAAATACAACATATCAGCCTGTTGTATTATTTCCATTGTTGATGTCCACCAAATGAGACGGGTATGCTGTGTGTGACCTAAAATCCTGGAAAATGAGTTGATAAAAGCAGGCTAGCATTGTTTTATTTCTAAGGAGGAATAAAGGCATAAGAGGTATCACTGGTCCTCTATTCTGTCCTGTCTGTGTGTTTGCCAAACGCACACAAAACTTTCTCTACTGTTCCCTCTCTGGGAAATAGAGACTGAGAGTGGGAATTTTCCACTTTTACCACACCTACTCTCCCTCTCTTTATCTCTCTTGTACACACACTGATACCTCCTACATGTAAAGGGTTACACACATGCGCACACATTTTGTCGACTGGAGCTTGTGCCGCCCCTACATATACCCCTGCTTTTACATGCACTCTCATGCGCTTTACATTACTAAAAGCATGGGCAAAATAGGATTTGGTATTTTCAATTCAATTCAATTTTATTTATAGTATCAATTCATAACAAGAGTTATCTCAAGACACTTTACAAGGACCCAACAGTTCTAGCAGTTTCCTCCAGAGCAAGCAACAGTGCGACAGTGGCGAGGAAAAACTCCCCTTTGGGAAGAAACCTCGGACAGACCCAGACCCAGACCCAGGCCCAGGCCCAGACCCAGACCCAGACCCAGGCTCTTGGTAGGCGGTGTCTGACGACCGATAGGGGATAGAATGAAGAGTGGCAATAACAGTCCCAAAAATAAATAAATAAAAATAATAGTAGTTTGTAGTAGTTCTTTGTAGTAGTTCATGGCATAGCAGGGCACTGTGGGGCGTTACAAGGCACAGCAGGACGTAGCAGGGCACCGTAGATCGTGGCAGGGAAGGGAACGTGTAGCGGGACCATGGCGACAGCTGCAACCATGATTTTGGAGCCTCCCTTATCCGAGGAAACATGCTGGGAGAAAAAGAACAAAAGAACTCCGGGGAATGACTCCCCGAGAGCTAGGTTAGTAACAAGCATTTCTGGGACATAGATGCACACAAAATAGAAAGATAGGAGAGAGGAGCTCAGTGTGTCGAAGGAAGTCCTCCAGCTGTCTAAAACTACTACAGCATAACTAAGAGAGACAGGGTAAAGAGAGGAGCCTGGCCAGGCTAGAACTCTCCCCAACCGGATCGGGCTGTATGCCAAGTCTCCCTTTAGTTTTATTATATTATTGATTATATGATAGATAGATCTGACAAGAATCTAGATGAAACGAGAAGCAGGTGGGCCGGTTAGGCGGACGCTGCAACTCCTCACTCCCTAACAATATTCAATTCTATGCCCTAACTATAAGCTTTATCAAAAGGAAAGTCTTAAGTCTACTCTTAAATGTGGAGACGGTGTCTGCCTCCTGAACCCAAACTGGAACCTGGTTCCACAGGAGAGGAGCCTGATAGCTGAACGCCCTGGCTCCTATTCTACTTTTAGAGACTCTAGGAACCACAAGTAATCCTGCATTCTGGGAGCGTAGTGCTCTTGTAGGGTTGTAAGGTACTATGAGCTCTTTAAGATAAAATGGTGCCTGACCATGAAGAGCTTTGTAGGTGAGAAGAAGGATTTTAAATTCTATTCTGGATTTTACAGGAAGCCAATGCAGAGAAGCTAAAACAGGAGAGATGTGATCTCTTTTCCTGGTTCCTGTCAGAACACGTGCTGCAGCATTCTGGATCAGCTGAAGAGTCTTTATGGACTTTTTCGAGCAGCCTGATAATAAAGAATTGCAGTAATCCAGCCTAGAAGTAACAAATGCATGGACTAGTTTTTCTGCATCATTTTTAGACAGGATATTCCTGATTTTTGCAATATTACGTGGTGAAAAAAGGCAATCCTTGAAATTTGCTTTATGTGAGAATTAAAGGACATGTCCTGATCAAAAATAACTCATGCCTGGCGTGTTTTCTTCCCCTGTAAGCTCTTCAGGCTTTCAGCTGTGTCAGCTGTCTGTGTGTGTGTGCGTTTGGTTGTGCATAGGTGCATTATATGCAATATGTTATGAGTGCATCGTTTGTGTGTGAGTGTAAACGGAGGGCGAGGGTATGGTTTTAGATGCAGTAGAGGGCTTCTGGGTTGTTATGCTAAGCTGATTAAATGTTCACACTTGAGGTCAAGCAGCCACTCGTTGTCCCCAACTGAACCGCAGCCAGCACTTAGAGCTTTTCGTGGCGTGAGGAAAGAGCATGACAGCTGCCAGATAACATGAAGTGTCACTGTAAGACAGAAACACAGAAAACCTTCGAGGACAGCTTCAGTGCTCCTGTTTTCGAGACTGCCGTTCCCTTGAAAACATGCTCCCAGGAAGTAAGGTGACGAATTATAAGAGTGCCAAATTGTTGTGATTCTTGTTTGAAATCAAAGTAAAGGTCAGTTGTTTTTTAACTTAACGATCTTCCCGTTACATCTACATCTCTAACTAGACAATGTGCACTTACTGTATTTTGACTCTTTGTTACATGTCAGCAGTGTTATAGACTGTCTATTCATCAATATATATCATTTTTAATGCCTCCCGGGTCAAAAACAGACAAACATTTGACATTTTTGTCCGTTTTTCAGACTTTTTTTAGTTTTCACTAACACCATCTTACTAGTTTTACTACTTTTTGGAATTCATGGTCAATAACCCTCATTTATATAAAAATCTACCTAATATTTGAGTTAAAAAAGCAGAATTTGTGCAATACTCTGCTGCTACTATTTATTCATTATTACTTTTCACCATTACAACTCCTTCATTATGTAAATACTGTATCATAAAAATCCCTTTAACTATGTAAGTACCTTACATATTCACACTTGTTATATTTCTTTATTTATATTTCTACTGTGATATTTATATACTCTTGCAACTGGAACACAGAATTTCCCTTTGGGGATCAATAAAGTAATTTTGATTCTGAAATTATGAATTATTTTGACTAATAGTTAAGATCAGAGGAATGAAAGTGATCAATTGTATTAGCAAAGAGCGTTGGAAGGAATCCACTTAATTTTTAGTGGTAATTTGGTTAAAAAGAAACTCATATTTCAGATATAGACATTTTTTAAAGGCACGATGATGTCTATGAGTTGCACATGTGCTACTAGCTAGAAGCTAGCGCTGCTATCGTTTAGCCACCTTGTTCTCAATGGCAAAACACGGATCTACAACACGGATCTACAACACGGATCTATAACACGGATCTACAACACGGATCTATAACACGGATCTATAACACGGATCTACATAAGAAATTGTATAGAACTACTTCCATGTGCCTCGTCTGCAGGTATTCCACGCAAAGTCTGCAATATTACAGATGAAATCACAGTAGTCAAAGCATTACTGTAAAAGAAAATCACAATATAGCCACTGTAGTACTGTAAATAGTACAAAACTACTGTATTTTTACTTTTTTTGTCTTATGTTGTGTTTAATTGTTTTGTATTTTACAATGAATACATAAAATACTGTAAATGGAAGTACAGTACCTTTACTGTAAAAAGAATTCACAGTAACTTGCTGGACAATTGTTGCCAGTAAGTTACTGTAAATGTTATGTTAAATTTGTTACGATGCTGTATCACAGAAATAGATAAGCTGACATGAGTGAGGACAAGAAGAAAAGGATAAAAGAGGAGTTATTCTGATGTTCAGAGAGACACTTTGGGTACACACTCGTGTGTGTGTGTGTGTGTGTGTGTAGCCACGGTTATCTTCCTTCCCAATAATTGAATAAAGCTGCATTTAATCTAAATGTATTGGACTCGTCATGTGTGCAGTCTCCTCCATCATTTCCGGTCATGATATTCCGAGATATCCCCCAGATAACAGCGAATAGTGTGAAGTAGTAATATGAAGATCTGCGTTAGGAGGTGCGTTGGCGTGTTGGATGGCTCAAACAGTACAGGTCGTTCCCAGTTGCTGAAGATGGTGAAAACGAGTTTTCAGAATTGTTCTTTTTGCTGTGGATCAGCTGATCGATCCCCACATATCATCGCTGTCTTTAGACCCCTTGAACCACTCAAGCGTGAAATAAAACCTCACTCCCATGACAAAGATGCTGGGCTTTAATGGCAGCCATCTGTAGCAAAGCAGATTACTGTGATGAAGCAGGAAGTGTGCTGTCTATCTGCTGCAGATCAGCCCATGATGAAAGTGCTGCTGGGTTTATTTCTAAGAAGGTAACGTCAGGACACGACACACAGCTTTGAGAGAGCGAGTGACACGGTTTACCCCAAGGAAAAGCATCTGCATGTTTTTTTTTTTTTAAATTTGATTCATTTCGGATTTAACAGACAATATAATCGAAAGGATAACATGTTAAAGTGTGAACACTTATTTCCAACATGGTCCTTTACATATGATAAAGACTTATTGCAGGACAAAGACAATAACATTTAACACAAATCATCCAAGGTTCAAGAGAAAATCTGAAAATCTCAGACCACATAAAATAATCAGTCTACTCTAATTAAAAAGATCGGGATCGGTTACTGTTTTCCATAAAAATGCCTTAACCTGATGTCTAAAAGCCCCTCTGGTATTTACAATGTTGAGGGAAAGCTGTAGATTATTCCACAATGTTATACCAAAAAGCTCTTCTAGCTGCGTTGTTGAGTCTGGACACTTACAGTGCCTTGCGAAAGTATTCGGCCCCCTTGAACTTTTCAACCTTTTGACACATTTCAGGCTTCAAACATAAAGATATAAAATTTTTATTTTTTGTGAAGAATCACCAACAAGTGGGACACAATTGTGAAGTGGAACAAAATCTATTGGATATTTTAAACTTTTTTAGCAAATAAAAAACTGAAAAGTGGTGCGTGCAAAATTATTGGGCCCCCTTGCGTTAATACTTTGTAGAGCCACCTTTTGCTGCGATTACAGCTGCAAGTCGCTTGGGGTATGTCGTCTCTATCAGTTTTACACATCGAGAGACTGACATTCTTGCCCATTCTTCCTTGCAAAACAGCTGGAGCTCAGTGAGGTTGGATGGAGAGCGTTTGTGAACAGCAGTTTTCAGCTCTTTGCACAGATTCTCGATTGGATTCAGGTCTGGACTTTGACTTGGCCATTCTAACACCTGGATACGTTTATTTGGGAACCATTCCTTTGTGCATTTTGCTGTATGTTTGGGATCATTGTCTTGTTGGAAGATAAATCTCCGTCCCAGTTTCAGGTCTTTTGCAGACTCCAACAGGTTTTCATCCAGAATGGTCCTGTATTTGGCGGCATCCATCTTCCCCTCAATTTTAACCATCTTCCCTGTCCCTGCTGAAGAAAAGCAGGCCCAAACCATGATGCTGCCACCACCATGTTTGACAGTGGGGATGGTGTGTTGAGGGTGATGAGCTGTGTTGCTTTTACGCCAAACATATAGTTTTGCATTGTGGGCAAAAAGTTCGATTTTGGTTTAATTTGACCAGAGCACCTTCTTCCACATGTTTGGTGTGTCTCCCAGGTGGCTTGTGGCAAACTTTAGACGAGACTTTTTATGGATATCTTTGAGAAATGGCTTTCTTCTTGCCACTCCTCCATAAAGGCCAGATTTGTGCAGTGTACGACTGATTGTTGTCCTATGGACAGACTCTCCCACCTCAGCTGTAGTTCTCTGCAGTTCATCCAGAGTGATCATGGGCCTCTTGGCTGCATCTCTGATCAGTCTTCTCCTTGTCTAAGCTGAAAGTTTAGAGGGACGGCCAGGTCTTGGTAGATTTGCAGTGGTCTGATTTCAAAATGATCGCTTGCACAGTGCTCCTTGGGATGTTTAAAGCTTGGGAAATCTTTTGTATCCAAATCCGGCTTTAAACTTCTCCACAACAGTATTACGGACCTGCCTGGTGTGTTCCTTGGTCTTCATGATGCTCTCTGCTCTTTCAACAGAACCCTGAGACTATCACAGAGCAGGTGCATTTATACAGAGACTTGATCACACACAGGTGGATTCTATTTATCACCATCAGTCATTTAGGACAACATTGGATCATTCAGAGATCCTCGCTGAACTTCTGGAGTGAGTTTGCTGCACTGAAAGTAAAGGGGCCGAATAATTTTGCACGCACCACTTTTCAGTTTTTTATTTGCTAAAAAAGTTTAAAACATCCAATAGATTTTGTTCCACTTCACAATTGTGTCCCACTTGTTGGTGATTCTTCACAAAAAATAAAATGTTTATATCTTTATGTTTGAAGCCTGAAATGTGTCAAAAGGTTGAAAAGTTCAAGGGGGCCGAATACTTTCGCAAGGCACTGTAACTAGACCGGACACTGGCCCTAGTATTGTGATGATGCTGTGTGTGAACCATTTTTATATGAGAGTGTAAATATAAAATGGATTGCTAGAAGTTATTATTTTAGTATTTGAAAATACGCAGACTTTTTTCATCTTCTGTATCTGCATCAAAGAATGTTTTCAATGCCATCAGCCAAAATAATAAGATACCTTTTTTTTCCTGTGGAAAATATCCATTGAACGTAACCTGGCAACACCCTCTAATAAATACATTTTGAGTTCTTTCAAACCCCAACGAGAGCAGTCACACCTTTGGCTGTGCTTTTGCCAGCAGCGAACGGAGGAACCAGACAGACCAGTTCTACATCACCGTGATGAAGGCAGAAGTATGCGGTAATGGCTGCGATACATAAAGACAGAATGTGTGAGTGACGGGGGTGTAGAAGCAAAGCAGGCTCAGCTTATTGATGGTGTTTCATCACAACTCATCGATCCATTCTTCTCCATCCATCTCCCTCTTCATAACCAGCAGCTCGTGTCTGTCTGTGTGTGTGTGTGTGTGTGTGTGTGTGTGTGTGTGTGTAGGTGTGTGTAGGTGTGGTGTGTGTGTGTGTGTGTGTGTGTGTGTGTGTGTGTGTGAGGGATGGCAAAAGTACTCACTCAAGTACTCACGCAGACTTGGAAATCTACGTAAAGTATAAAAGTAAAAGTAGCCTTGCGAATGACAAAAAGGAAATGAGAGCAATCAAATCTTTCAACACGGAGTCTAAGAACAATAATGTGTAATAACAATCATGTCGCCGTCCATAATGCTACGCTAACGTTACCGCTAACGTTACCGCTATCAAGCCGCAATGAATTGCCGCCGAAACTGTTGAGTCGTCTTGTAGCGGTGCAGAAGTGCGACGTATATTCCCATCCGATTAGTTCCAACTGAAATGATTTGAAACTAAAGTAACGAGCCAATTTAGGACCAGGTAACCATAGTCCTCAGATTGGACATATAGTCTAGCTAGCTGTCTGGATTTACCCTGCAGAGATCTGAGGACCAGAAATCCATCGGATGTTAGAGCCTCAACACAAAGAAAGCAGAAGGTGACAGAAATTTTGCCCTAAATGAGGGACATTGGGCAGAATTTCCGGCGGCATTGGGGCTATCCCGGAAGTGGAACGTCAGACCTCACCTACGATCTTTTCCTAAACCTCACTCTCTCGTTCTTGTGCCCAATGTCAATTAAACGTACGTCTCGACCCAGAGTGTCAAAAAGTGACGCCAAAAGTCCCGACCAATCCATCCATCTATCCTTATCCGGTATCTGGTCTCGGGGGCAGCAGCTCCAGTAAGGGACCCCAAACTTCCCTTTCCTGAGCCACATCAACCAGCTCCGACTGGGGGATCCTGAGGCGTTCCCAGGCCAGGTTGGAGATATAATCTCTCCACCTAGTCCTGGGTCTTCCCCGAGGCCTCCTCCCAGCTGGACGTGTCTTCACTTAGTCCTGGGTCTTCCCCGAGGCCTCCTCCCAGCTGGACATGCCTGGACCACCTCCCTAGGGACCCCCCCAGGAGGCATCCTTACCAGATGCCCGAACCACCTCAAGTCCCGACCAAGCGCCTCTAAATAAGACGCTGAAGTAGACTTTTTGCATCGGTATTAAACGCCAAAGGCACCTGACCGAGCGCCACTTGTTGACGCTATGGGAGTGAGAATGTGTTGTTCAGTCAGGCTACCATCCCTCCTTTCCTTCCTTCTCTCCTTCCCTCCTTCCTCGCTTCCATCAAACCTTCCATTCAACCTTTATTTCCAGTCTTGTTCAAGTTAACTTTTTTTGAAAAATGTAAATATGTCCTTTTTAATGTGTCTTTCACAAACAAATAGTCGGAGTCTGGAAAAGTTTTTTTTTTTCTTTTTACATAACAGATCATTTGGTCTTTGTATGTGCGTGCAGGACGAGACAGACGGGGTGATGACTCTCTCTAATAGGGCTTAGTTCAGCTGTCCGCGTAATGCCGTCTGGCCTTGGTTTAATCTGAGCTCCGTTGTCTGACTCAACACTCGGTCAGCAAGGGGTTAACCCACAAAGAGAAAAACGGGGAGGAAACGAGATGGAAGGGGGGGTAGCATGTGAAGGAAAGGAGATGTGCTGAAAATAGAGATGCAAGGAAAGGGTCGTGGCAGTCATCCAGACGGACAGATAGATAGCATCACGGTGGAGATGAGTGATCTGGATGAAGAGGCTGCAGTTAATGATCGTTCAGCATTGACCCTGAGCAGAGGTAATGATGCTCGGATACAGGCGCAGCTAATTAGCTGTAGAGGGAGGGAAGGAAGGAAGGGAGGAAGGAAGGAAGGAAGGGAGGAAGGAAGGAAGGACACAGGAGGATTGAGTATTAAAAAAAAAGATATGAGAGAAGAGGAAACTAATAGACAAATGCACCGCGTGTACAGAAGAGAGCGATAATGGTGTTGAACTTTAACCCCGCGGAGGTAATGATGCTGCTAGTTGGGCCGCAGCTACTAATACGGAGAAAGTAAAGGACGGTAAATGGAGGAGGGAGGAGGGGTGGAGAGGAGGGGAAACAACAGGATATGAAAGGTAAGAAGAAGAAAAGACAGGAATGGAAGTGTAAGAAAAGATGTGAGAAGGAAATTAAATACAGAAAGAAATGGGAGGAAATAGAAGGAAAGGAATGTAAAAGATAAGGTAGGAGAGAAGGACAAAGGACAGGAAAAAGAAAAACAAAGAAAGGAAATGAGGAGAAATTGGAGGAAATGGAAGGAAAGGAAACAAAAGGATGAGAAAGGAAGTAAAAAGGAAAAGGAAGCTAAAGAAAAGGAAAAAAGAAAGATTAAGTGGAAGAATAGGCTGGGAGACATGGAGAAAGGAAATAAACAAAGGAATCAAAAAGGTAGTAAAGGAGATGAGGAAAATGAAAGAAAAGAATGTGAGGATGTGAGTTTTGTACAAAAAAAATGGAGAAATCAAGTCTTACATGATATGTGCAAAACTGTACGGTTAAGAGCCTTTGCACTGTTGTGGTATCAACCGGTATTAGGACATTCAGCATTTACATTATTACCTTCTTATGATATAAGAACTGACCCAGACAATGTGCCAAACATAACGAACCACATGAAGAGACAGTAGCATATGTCAGCAACAGCTGAGAAGATTTGGGTCTGGGGTGAACAGGTCCAGGGGTCCCTGGTGTAGGGACCAGGGACCCAAAGTTAAATTAATGTTGAGGGATCAACTAAGACCACTGAAATTCTAAAGAATGAGAACCACTAATTTACATAAATTCTAATCCTTTAACCTTTGTGCCAAAGCTCAGTAATGTTTGGCCCTCATCCTCTGTGCCCCCCCACTTACTGTATTTACTTTATTTGGGAAAATAAAGACTATTTGTTCATTTTATGAAAACATTGAATGAATTATTTACATTTGGAGATGCACCGCGGTTAGAGAAGCACAATAGTGGCCCAAGTGTTTACAACTTTGTGCACATTGTAAATATAACTCCTCCCATTTCTGTTGTCCGAGATTTGGAGAGTTGTAATATAGTCTGCTGTGGATGTTAATGCGCCGTTGATATGGTAGTATCTCATTCAGACCGTCTGACAGACACAGAGGCCCATCTGGGTCTCTGGTCTCTGACAGAGTTTAGAGGAGGCTGTACGCTGCTCTTCATCGGAGGTAGAACACGGATGCAACGCGTCACTGTCCACAGCAGAGCGAGTCCAATAAAATGAACTGAAGTTGCTACGCTACCAGCCGCGCTGCTCACCTCTATCTTTACAGAGAGAGTGGACACGAAGCGACGGACGGGTCTGTGATACTCAGACCACATACCTGAAGCCGGGGAAATGCACCTGGGATGGCTTGTGAAAAATATGTTCTCAGTTTGCAATTTAACAACTCGCCCTTTTGAAATCCAGTCGCGGCAATGGAACGCAATAGACAGACGGTTATTATTCCACTCATTTTTGAATAAATGCAATTACCTGTTTCAGCCACCAGGGGCACCCTCCATCCAACCCCCACCCACCTCAAATGTGCGATAGGTGACAGTGAGCAGGGTACAGGGCTACACAAGACAAGACTGTAGTACTCAAGTCCGGTCTTGGACTCGAGTCCGGACTCAAGACCGTTTTTCTGTGGTCTCGGACTTGTCTCGGACTCGCTAGTATTTGGACTCAGACTTGTCTCAGACTTGTCTCGGACTCACTAGTATTTGGACTCGGACCTGTCTCGATCTCGGCCACTGGTCTGGCCCAATATGGCTTTTGGTCTGGACCGAGTCCAGGTGTCTTTATTATGTTGATAATAATATTGGAGGGAAAGGGAAACCCAAAATGATTGTCTTGATACTGTCATGCATGTCATGGACTCTAACCTCTTTGGACTCGGTCTTGACTTAGACTCGACTAGTCTTGGTCTTGGACTTGTCTTGGACTCGAGTAAAGTGGTCTTGACTACAGCCCTGCCACAAGATGAAGGTCCTTTCAGGGGCCGTGGCAGTTGAGTTTGGCCTGAAAAAGTGAGCGTCATGCGGTGAAGACTTAATCATTTCCTGGGTGAAAGAATTTTGTTTTTCGTTGCAACGTGAACTCCGCTCTCCGACCTGAAAGCGCTGTGTTGTGCAGTATGTTGACACCACGTTGTGGTGCTGTGTTGTACAGTATGTTGACACCACGTTGTGCTTTTTCATTGGATACTGAAGGCATGGCTGTTCTGAGTGGCACTACATCCATGGGATTAGAAGGGGGATTTAATTCTTTTATGTTTTGTTTTGTTACACATGATCCAGAAACAACTAGATCAGGCTAGCATCCTCCAAACTGGGCATTATTTACCCTAAAAGGGTGCCTTGACCCTTTCCATGTGTATAGAGCAGCTTGACTGCAAACAATAGAACGGAAATCTCCAACTCTGGCTCAGTCTTTGCCTTCCTCCATCCCTTTTCTTCCTCTAATAGGATTCCCATCCATTAGATCTTTTATCATGACCTCCATGCATGTTAAGGAGGGAGAGATGAGCTGAGGTGTATTGATGCAAGGAGCTGATAGGAAATCAATAGGCCTATAAAATGGGCGGTCAGGCAGTGAGGCAGTCAGCTTTAAGCCCCCCAAAATGCCTGCTGGGGGTCCTGAGGGGGACCAGTAACTCTGTCTATGTAGCTGTCTGAAGCTGTATTCATTCCCTCACTATTCCCTATGTAGTTTTTATTAAAGTGTGAACTATATAGGGAAGTTATTTGTGTGACAAAGACGGAGCGCACCCAGTATCTTGTAAACAAACCGAAAGAAAAATACTTCCAGTACGTCCCAGAAACAAAGCCAGCACCCACGGGGAGAGGAAAATGTTTAATTTATGTTGCGTGTTACATTTCCACGTCTTAGAAACACAAGCTCGCTCTATTTTTCCTTTTCAGTTTTCACGGTTCCTTCTGCTTCTTCTTCAAAACACGGCCACAATATGGGATACAAGAATAAAATGTAGGGTACATTGTATGTAAACTCAAATTTGCTGTGCATTGTGGGTATTTTATAGTGGACTATATAGTGACTGGCTAGTAGTCCTTACCTAGGTACTGTCAGGACCCTCATAGACTGCTTCTGACTGGCTAGTAGTCCTTACCTAGGTACTGTCAGGGCCCTCATACTCTGCTCCTGACTGGCTAGTAGTCCTTACCTAGGTACTGTCAGGGCCCTCAGTCTGCTTCTGACTGGCTAGTAGTCCTTACCTAGGTACTGTCAGGACCCTCATACTCTGCTTCTGACTGGCTAGTAGTCCTTACCTAGGTACTGTCAGGGCCCTCATACTCTGCTTCTGACTGGCTAGTAGTCCTTACCTAGGTACTGTCAGGACCCTCATTGCCTTCTGACTGGCTAGTAGTCCTTACCTAGGTACTGTCAGGACCCTCATAGACTGCTTCTGACTGGCTAGTAGTCCTTACCTAGGTACTGTCAGGGCCCTCATACTCTGCTTCTGACTGGCTTCTTTAATTGCGGCTTGTTAAATGTGACTATCTTCTAGTTTCTTTTCTACTCTGTGACAGTAAACTGAATATCTTTGACATGTGGACAGAAAGACACGTGAGGACGTCATCTCGGGACTTTGGGAAACACGGATCCATATTTGAGGGTCACCATTTTATGACATTTTAAAGACCAAACAAATTGATTAATCGCAACAAAAATCACCAATGGCAATTATCGTTGCCAATCGACGATGAGAAGGTTTTCTTTCTCTCGTTACTGAATAGACGACTCCTGCGAACCGTGTGTTTAGATCCACTCACATTTTGACACTCTGGGTCGGGACGTACGTTTAACTGACATTGGGCACAAGAACGGGACAGTTAGGTTTAGGAAAAGATCGGGGAACACCACCACGAACATGGCGAACACACTCTGTAGAGGAGCCGGTTCCAACACAGCTGGAGAGTCTTTAATTAAAACATAGAGCCTGTCTCCTTCTCGGCATGTCTGGCTCCTGATCAGGGCTGCTCGATTATGGAAAAAATATAATCACAATTACTTCGGTCAATATTAAAATCACCACAATTTAACATGATTACCCGTGCAATTATTGAACTTAACCCTTGTGTTGTCTTCACTTCGGGACACTCTCGTGTCCCTCGGGTCAAATTGACCTGGGAATTATTTGGGGTTTTAAAAACAATTCTGAAATAAAATTTTATTTCATAATCTATTAACAATTATTGTCTTTATCTCAATTTCCAACAGCTGAGATAACATCTATGTTTAGGGAATGCATCAGTCTCTACTAGAACACTATTAAAAATGGAAGTGGGATTAATTTTTTGTCATAAGGTTATAATTCATCTTAAAAATCAACTATGGAAACAACATAAGTGTCATATCTAGAATAATGTTCTGAATTGAGTCAGGAATACATGTTTATCACAGGAAATAAGGTAAAGTTGCTGATTTCAGGTAGAAAAAATGTAACATGTACCATTTTTCTTTTTTTCTTTGAAAGGGGTCAATTTGACCCGAATACCAAGCAAGGGTTAAAAAAACAGCGTGAGCTGGTCTGACGTTCCACTTCCAGGATAGCTCCAATGGATGGACGTGAATCCAGACAGCTAGCTAGACTGTCCAATCTGAGGACTATGGTTACCTGGTCCTCAATCTGAGGGATCCAGACAGCTAGACTATGGTTACCTGGTCCTCAGATCTCTGCAGGGTAAATCCAGACAGCTAGCTAGACTGTCCAATCTGAGGACTATGGTTACCTGGTCCTCAGATCTCTGCAGGGTAAATCCAGACAGCTAGCTAGACTATCTGTCCAATCTGAGCAATATGGTTACCTGGTCCTCAGATCTCTGCAGGGTAAATCCAGACAGCTAGCTAGACTATCTGTCCAATCTGAGGACTATGGTTACCTGGTCCTCAGATCTCTGCAGGGTAAATCCAGACAGCTAGCTAGACTATCTGTCCAATCTGAGGACTATGGTTACCTGGTCCTCAGATCTCTGCAGGGTGAAATCCAGACAGCTACCTAGACTATCTGTCCAATCTGAGGACTATGGTTACCTGGTCCTCAGATCTCTGCAGGGTGAATCCAGACAGCTACCTAGACTATCTGTCCAATCTGAGGACTATGGTTACCTGGTCCTCAGATCTCTCTCAGATCCAGACAGCTAGCTAGACTATCTGTCCAATCTGAGGACTATGGTTACCTGGTCCTCAGATGAATCCAGACAGCTACCTAGACTATCTGTCCAATCTGAGGACTATGGTTACCTGGTCCTCAGATCTCTGAAGAGTAAATCCAGACAGCTACCTAGACTATCTGTCAAATCTGAGGACTATGGTTACCTGGTCCTCAGGTCTCTGCAGGGTAAATCCAGACAGCTAGCTAGACTATCTGTCCAATCGGAGTTTCTGTTGACGTCTAAAACTACACCTGAACGTACACATGTTCCACCAAAACAACTTCCTTCCTGAGGCTATTTTGCAGAGACACCGTGGCTCCGTCTGGCGCTTAGCGCCGCCCAAAACAATTCTAGTGCTATGAGTCTAAAGAATATCCAACCCCATTCTGCCCCTAACAGCCTCTGTTATTTCCCCCATGTCTGTCTAGCTGTCCCTCTCTTATTTTCTCTCTCTCTGTTTGTCTCTCTCACTCTGGGACCCAAGGTCAATAATTTAAATCTGAACACTTCACTCTGCACGCGAGCAAACACATTTAGAGTGCTCTGTGGGCTGCAGTTGCTTGTTGTGTTGAGCGTTGCAATTCGATTACACAGATTAGAGTTACACAATCCCTGCCCTCAATAACAAAAGCAATTTTGATTTGGAGAGCACAAAGAGGAAATGGAAAGAAGAGGAGGAATGTGAAAGAAAACGCTCTGCAGAGGAGAGCCTGGAGGAAGGGGGGCCAACTCAGTCTGGAATCAGTTATGTTTATCCATGAATTAGAGGATAAAGGGATGGAGAAATAAACTAAAAAAAGAGTGTAAGGCTTCATTTGTTGACAGCGTTGTCTGATGTTGATTAGCTTTTGAACTAATCAAGAGTATGGACTTTTGAAATTATTCCACAAGAATTTGTTTGACTCTGCAAAATGGTTGTAGGGCCTTAAAGACAAATAAATAAATAAAACGGAACATGAATCTCACAGATATGTATTGATATCACAGACAGAGCAGTAAAACCTCTAAAACACTTCTCATATGTCTTGGGAGTCACACTGTAAAATACATACGTTTTTTCAAAGAAAGTCAAGACGCTTTTGCCTTCATGACATTTACTTATGCCAATATTCAACATATTAATGTCATATTTATTGATATTACACCCACAGCAATGCTACACAAGCACTTGTGTGTCTAAAACAGTTCTACTATATGCAAAAATAATCATAATAAACATTATAACTCATATAAAGCACATACTATTTACATTTCTTCAAAAAAAGGCCCAAATACATGCCAAATCTCAAACTGTGACGCCATTGTCCTCTTTAAACGGTAGATATCTATCTTGTTCCGCTATAGCATCTTTGATCGCAGACTAGACTACTTTGACTGGGAGGATTGACCTCTTTCAGCCTCCATACCCTTTGAGTGACGTTGTCTCCCATATATGGGCATGCAACTTCCGTAAACAGAGAGCAGACACGGAGCAGCGGGAGCTAGGGGCATAAATGAGCCAAAACGCGATGAATTATGGACATAAAGTGGATAAATCTTGGATGTAACGGTGTGGATTTAATGCTCAACGACCCCGAAAAAGGCTGGAAGTTCCAGGCTGGATAGAAAACCACCTGTAGAGGCTAGAAAGACCCAGAAGAGACCCCCGTAACCGCTAACTCGTTAGCTTTTAGCTGCAACTTTCTTTTATGGTTATTAAATGATTAAACTATGAATCAGAGGTGCTGTTTTTGCTCGTGGGCGAGTCTCTCGGGTTCAGGGTTAAGGCAAATTTCTATAGTTGTGTTTTTTCACGCCTGATTTATTTAACTTATTTCACAGTTTTTTTAAGTTCAATAATTGCAACATTGTTCCAGAAGTCAATGAGTAATTTGTATGAAATTGTCGTGATTTTAATATTGACCGAAATAATCGCAATTATTTTTTTTCTCCATAATTGAGCAGCCCTGATCGGAAGCCATACATTAATTAGATTAGATTAGATTAGATAATACTTTATTCATCCCACAATGGGGAAATTCCCTTATTACAGCAACAGCGGTTTCCTACAGTAGAAAACTAAAAAACAAAAAACAGGCAAACAACAGACAATGAGCAAAAGGTATTGAATGAATGTAAAGTGGCATTAAATAAAAGGTATTGTAAAGTGCGGTTGCCATAGTACCAAAAAAAAGTTATTATTATTAATTAGAGACTCTCCAGCTGTGTTTGAACCGGCTCCTCTACAGAGTGTGTTCGCCATGTTCGTGGTGGTGTTCCCCGATCTTTTCCTAAACCTAACTGTCCCGTTCTTGTGCCCAATGTCAGTTAAACGTACGTCCCGACCCAGAGTGTCAAAATGTGAGTGGATCTAAACACACGGTTCGCAGGAGTCGTCTATTCAGTAACGAGAAAAAAAACCTTCTCATCGTCGATTGGCAACGATAATTGCCATTGGTGATTTTCGTTCCGATTAATCAATTTGTTTGGTCTTTAAAATGTCATAAAATGGTGACCCTCAAATATGGATCCCTGTTTCCCAAAGTCCCGAGATGACGTCCTCACGTGTCTTTCTGTCCACATGTCAAAGATATTCAGTTTACTGTCACAGAGTAGAAAAGGAACTAGAAGATAGTCACATTTAACAAGCCGCAATTAAAGAAGCTAATCCTTTTTTTTCTTCCTTATGCTCATTTTCAGATTCATTATTGTATTTAGAGGTTATATCAGACTAGGTTTAACAGTTTAATCTTCAAAAACATATTTTTTATTGTACTGCATATTGCTGCAGCTCCTCTTTTCACCCTGTGTGTTGAGCTCTCTGTTTTAGCTCCAGAGTGAGACATCTCACTATGAGGGCCCTGACAGTACCTAGGTAAGGACTACTAGCCAGTCAGAAGCAGAGTATGAGGGCCCTGACAGTACCTAGGTAAGGACTACTAGCCAGTCAGAAGCCCTGACAGTACCTAGGGACTACTAGCCAGTCAGAAGCAGAGTATGAGGGGCCCTGAGGTAGGACTACTGAGGGCCCCTGACAGTAAGGACTACTAGCCAGTCAGGAGGTAGGGCCCTGACAGTACCTAGGTAAGGACTACTAGCCAGTCAGAAGCAGAGTATGAGGGTCCTGACAGTACCTAGGTAAGGACTACTAGCCAGTCAGAAGCAGAGTATGAGGGTCCTGACAGTACCTAGGGGACTACTAGCCAGTCAGAAGCAGTACCTGACAGTACCTAGGTAAGGACTACTAGCCAGTCAGAAGCAGTATGAGGGCCCTGACAGTACCTAGGTAAGGACTACTAGCCAGTCAGAGAGCAGACAGTACCTAGGTAAGGGTCCCCTGACAGTACCCAGTCAGAAGCAGTATGAGGGCCCTGACAGTACTACTACTAGCCAGTCAGAAGCAGAGTATGAGGGCCCTCCTGACTACTAGTCAGAAGCAGAGTATGAGGGTCCTGACAGTACCTAGGTAAGGACTACTAGCCAGTCAGAAGCAGAGTATGAGGGTCCTGACAGTACCTAGGTAAGGACTACTAGCCAGTCAGAAGCAGAGTATGAGGGTCCTGACAGTACCTAGGTAAGGACTACTAGCCAGTCAGAATTATAACCTGACAGTACCTAGGTAAGGACTACTAGCCAGTCACAGAGTATGAGGGTCCTGACAGTTGGACTACTAGCCAGTCAGAAGAAGAGTATGCTACGCTATCGGCTAGGCGAGCATTATAAGCTTTGTTACAAACTGACTCACATTTGAAGTTAGAATTTGAAGTAAAGGCTGGACTCCAATACAGCTGTTTGGAGCAGTTTGTGAACAGTGTTCAAGGAAAAAGCCAAAAAGCATAACATGAGCACTTTAAAAAAGGACTCATACCAATTATTCGATTATCGTAATAATTGGCGATTGATTTAATAGTTGTCAACGAATCCATTCATCTTTTGATTCAACAGTTTCTGTTGAAAGTTAAGCTTTTTAAACATGAGACATAAGACTCAAATAGGGTGGATTTAGGCATTTCAGTGCATACAGAAATCCCCCCCCCCCCCCACCACTCTGAGCACATGTCATTTTCACATATAATTAATAACTTCAGCTAAAGTAAAGACAAACTGATGATATATCTCTGAAGTGTGTATTTTAAACCCAGTAGGACAGATAGTGTGTTTTTTTTTTTTGTGCATGTGTATCAGTTTCTCTACATATCTACATATCTGAGAGAGACTTGATAAAGCCGCCATCAGGAGACAGTTGTGGGATTTTCCCAGAGTCCTCAGCTCTTCTCAGATCTGCCTGATAACCCTTCGCACTCTCTCCAACATTTATTTTGCATACATGTGGACTTGATTTGTGCTCAGGCAGATAAGGGGCGCCCACATTTGATTGACGGGGTCCTCCAGGGTCCTCTGTTATCCATAAATCATTGAGCCACTTGAAGCATAAGAGCATAGCTGTAGGGTGAGATTTGAATGCAGCGACTTTTTCTTATTCAGTCAAGATAATGGACTGATTGCTGTTCTACTTGAATCTATTGAACATGGGAAATCATATAAATATATCTGTTTTTTTTTTTTTATTATTATGGTAGTCGGGTCAAATTGACCCATTGACCCAAATTTTTACAAGATGAAAAATGGTACATTTTTTGTCTACCTGAAAATCAATGACCTTACCTTATTTTCTGTGATAGACATTCAGAATAATTCAGAAAATTATTCTGGATATGACCACTTATGTTGTTTCCATAGTGGATTTTTAAGATGAATTATAACCTTTATGATAAAAAATTAATCCCACTTCCGTGTTTAATTGTGTGCTAGTAGAGACTGATGCATTCCCTAAACATAGATGTTATCTCAGCTGTTGGAAATTGAGATAAAGACAATATTTGTTAATAGATTATGAAGTAAAATTTGATTTCAGAATTTTTTTTAAAACCCCAAATAAGTCCCCGGGTCAGTTTGACCCGAGGGACACGAGAGGGTCCTGAAAGTGAAGACAACACGAGGGTTAAAGGAGATCTCCGGTCAATTTCAACACGTAGCTCTGTTGTTACGACATTTGGAGGTCTGTCAGTAGAGAGAGAAAACTAACCAATCGGTGCTGCCGACACAGAGTTACCCTCCTGCTAGCGTTAGCACCCAACAGGCTCAAACAGGGCAAGTTTTAAACGTGTTTCTAGCCTCTAAATATGTTGAAAATGTCATTAAAAGTCCCCCCCCCATGTGAAGTGAATCTCACCGAGGGAACACAGTGAATCTGACTGCTGGAGATGTGACAGAAATGCATTAAAGTTGTGTTAATCCATACCTGTGTTTACTTCCTGTTTTCCGGTGAAGTCCACACTAGTTGATTGTCAAACTCAATCCAATATTCCAAAATATATTTTTTGTTCCACAAGATGATGATTTGCCGTTGTTATGTCCTTAGTAATGTAGAAACAGGCTGTAACCTGACACCACAGTGGCGCCAGGAGAGCTGCAGTTCAAGAGTTCAAGAGCTATCACGCATGCGCATGGGTAACTAATGGTGCTTTTCCATTGCGTGGTATCTACTCTACTCGCCTCGACTCTACTCGCATTTTTTGGTTTTCCATTACGAAAAAAAGTCCCTAGGACCTGCTACCAGGTACTTTTTTTCGTACTACCTCAGTCGAGGTTCTGATGCGATACTAAAAGGTGACGTGGAAACCTGCAGGCTGCTGGTTGGTCGGATCGCTGCGTTTTTAGCAGACAAGAGTGCGGAGTGTGTGTCCGAACAAACGGGACATTTAAAAAAAAAAAAATCTAGCCAGACACCGACAGATTATCTACTCTCTGCACTATTCTCACTTTAACTGTTCAATATTAAGGGCTATATATTAGGGGATTTATGTTGTTTCCAATATTGCACACTGTTACTTTAAAAAAAACAAGACAATATATCAAAGAAAAGTTTTTATTTAGCTTTTCAAGTAGCGCATCAAACCCTCCCGTTCATCCCGGTCTTCTTCCTCTGCACCCTGTGACAGTGTCCCCCCCCGGCTCTGCTGTCCCAGATGCATCCCAGTCGTTGTCATAAGCCATGACTCTCATAAAGATTATACGAAGCCCAGCAGGTCAGAACCAGAGATTTCACCCGTCGGACATCGCCCACCAGACGGTCTGCGGCGGCGGTTTTGCAGCATTAACTCTTTGGTGCCGGATGCTTCGCGACGACACATCTACCGCCGGTTACTGCGTTGCGCAACTTTGAACCTCCCGCCGGCTGCTGCGTGGCGCAGCATTTTGTATTCGTCAGTCTTTTCATGACGCATGCAGCAGAGAACGCACTGTCATTGGTTCAAATGCACATGAGGCGGGTCTTGTTGGCCATTTAAAGCCATGTGACCACTAAAATGTACTGTAGTTTACTGAAAATCATGTCAATCAACCAGACATACACGTGCGTTTGTTTATGATTTTTTGAGTGACAAGCGAGAAAATGGCTCCGACAGAGGAGCATTTTGACCGGCGGTAGACGTGTCGGCGCGAAGCATCCGGCACAAACGGGTCCCGTTTGTCACTGCCCTCGCTGTCAAAATCCTCCTCTGTCGGAGACATTTTCTCGCTTGTCTCTCAAAAAACATAAACAAACGCACGTGTATGTCTGGTTGATTGACATGATTTTCAGTAAACTACAGTACATTTTAGTGGTCACATGGCTTTAAATGGCCAACAAGACCCGCCTCATGTGCATTTGAACCAATGACAGTGCGTTCTCTGCTGCATGCGTCATGAAAAGACCGACGAATACAAAATGCTGCGCCACGCAGCAGCCGGCGGGAGGTTCAAAGTTGCGCAACGCAGTAACCGGCGGTAGATGTGTCGTCGCGAAGCATCCGGCACCAAAGAGTTAATGCTCTGAAACACAGACGGTACACAGCAGACATATTTTGGTGTGTAATCATGGTTGCTAAAGTTCATGTACTTTATATAGCGTATAGTAAATACTGATCGGGGTCCCTAACACATGCAAATGTTAGCTAACGTTACCAGGAAACTTAACTTACCCTTTGGTGTCGTCATGTCGACGTCTGAACTCCGAATTCCCAAACTCCTGTTTTTTTTTAGCGTTGATTTTAGTTGCTTCCTTTAGCTTCTTTTGAAACAAAACACTGGCGAGTAGCCGACGTGCTGTTGTGAATCACGTTGAAAATTACGTCATCACGCGTAGCTATGGTAACCAGCCACGCTGAGGCGTTACTCAATCTGCAATGGAAAACCGACCGAAAATGGGTCGAACCGAGTAAAGGCGAGTCAAGCCGTGTTGAGCCGAGTTGTTACCATCAATGGAAAAACGCCATAAGCAACAGTGGCCCCACTGTGGGTGGTGGTGTGGAGTTGACCAACTGCCATGGTTTGCTTGTCTCTCTCTCATGGGGGGGGGCAAATTCTCTTGCTTGGCAAAGCAGAGAAAGGGGAGGTTACCTTGCCCCTTATGACCTCATTAGGGGCAAGTTTCCAGATCGACCCATCTGAGCTTTAATTTTCTCAAAGGCAGAGCAGGACACCCAGGGCTCGGTTTACACCTATCACCATTTCTAGCCACTGGGGGGGGGGGGATAGGCAGGCTGGGGGAACTCATATAAACATCATAAAGTGAAATTTTCATGCCATGGGACCTTTAAAACACTGGCCTCCTTAAATGAGTACTCCAGGGACACAAGCACCTCTTCTGGTACACTTCACACCTAAAATCCCTATGTTTTAGGATTCACCCAAACCCCCCCGACCGCCTCACGACGTGGATCTCCACACTTTTATACAGCAGCAGTCAATGTGATTGATACGGTAATAATGACTTGAATTCATATGATTTACTGTGCATTACTTTTCATAGCTATATTTATTTATTTATCTTATTTATTTGATTAGGACAATGCACATTAATGAACATTTCTGTAAATGCGCCAGTGTTAGCCAATTGGCTATTTTTCAACTGTAGTCCTACCTATGAGGCATGTCTTTTATGGTGGGAAGAAACCGGAGCACCCAGAGGAAACCCACGCAAAAAAGGCCCAGAACAACCTGGATTCAAACCAAGAGCCTTCTTGCTGCAAGGCAGAAGTGCTAACCACTTAGCCACTGTGCTAATGGTCCATGAGAACAGCCTGGTGGGTCACAAAGTTCTTATGTCTGAGAACCCGGCGCAGACTGTCACACTGAGGTCAGAACACTAATTGAAAACGCCAAACGCAGATCCTTCAATTACTTCGAACTCTCTCTGCCTGCCCTGCACCCCGACCTTAAACTTCACCTCCCACCCACGCCCCGAGCCTCCATATGGGATCTCCAGACCTCTCTCTCTCTCTCTCTCTCTCTCACTGTCCGGCTCCATTGTTATCGGTGGCCCTACAGACACTCCCCTCACAGAGACCTAGAGGAGGCTTCCCATGGACGACGGGAGGCACGAGGTCAAGACACGGGTGCACATAAATCTGTGGCCTCGCCATACATCCCCGAACCCTCCCACCATGCACTCCCCTCCCCCCCTATCTACAACACACACACACACACATATGTGTCCACTAACAATAGTCCCTCTCCATCCGGGTGTAAATAATGATGATATTGTGGTGGTGAATGGTGCCCTGTGTCCAGGCGATAAGCCCAATATAGTTATAGCAATATGAGGAGGAAGGGAAAGGGGGTGCATTATCTGTGTCATGGCTTACCCACTCTGTGTGTGTGTGTGTGTGTGTGCATGCGTGCGTGTCACACTCTAAATTACTAACGCTCGAGCCCTCACCAGTTTTCCTCGTTCACGTCTTCTTAGCCAATTCCTCCCTAACACACACACTCTCACACTCCAGCACCCCCTCCACCCGGTCCCACTAGACTAGGCCATATATTATTGCTTTTGTTCTCTCTCGCCTGGTGTTGTGCACAGTTTGGTAACATTTCCATTGTTCTCTAATATCACCTTGTCTTCTTCCTCTCCTTCCTCATCATTAATTATCCCCGCAGCACCACAATGGGCCGTTTAGTTTAATTTGCATGTTGCTTTTGTACGCTGTTGACAATTAATTAGCCAGTGATGATGATAAAAATCCGAGATGGGACGGCCAGGAAAAGGCTGTGACTGGATGCTGTTGACTCCATCAAATCAGTGTCCCGTCTCAGGAATTAAAAACTTATCTGATACGGTTTCGTCACGGGCTTCGGAGTCGCCTTCAGACTTAAAATAGTGCTTCTAAAAAGAGATCTTTGGTGGATTGTGGTGAAGGAAGTATTCAGATCCTTGACTTAAGTAAAAGTACTAATAAATACTAGAGATGGTCCAATACCGTTTTTTTTGCTTCCCGATACCGATCCTGATACCTGAGCTTGCGTATCGGCCGATACGAGTACTGATCCGATACCAGTGGGTCATATAGAGTATTTTATTATGTTTTAAGAGCTGTGTACTACTATCCCTCAAACAAACACAAACAATGAACACAGCAGAACTTTCTTTATTATCCAGTTTGACAGTTATAACGGAAAAACATCATAAATAAACTACTTCAACGTAGATGTTCTTTAGGGATCCAGGGATCCGTGGTATCGGATCGGTGTATAAACTCCAGTACTTCCCGATACCTGTACCAGCGTTAGGCAGTATCGGAGGCGATACTGATACTAGGATCGGTATCGGAACATCTCTAATAAATACCACACTGTAAAAATACTGTTACAAGAAAAATGTTCTTTAAGTAAAACTATGTCAGTATCATCAGGAAAATGTAGTTAAAGTATTAAAAGTAAAAGTACTTAATGTGGAAATTGCCACATTTTAGAAAGTGGAAACCATAGGCGTTATTTACGGAGGGGGCATAGTTTGCATAGTTTAATCTGTAATAAAACATCATATTTTGTAAAGTATATTTGTTTAGTGTCCAAAAATCTTAATTTGTAAAGTAACTTAAGCTGTCAGATGAATGTAAGTGGAGTAAAAAGTACAATATTTGTCTCTAAGATGTTGTGGAGTAGAAGTAGAAAGTAGCATTAAAAGAAGAGACTCAAGTAAAGTATCTCAACATTTGTACTTAAGTACAGTACTTGAGTAAATGTACTTAGTTACTAGGCCTTTAGGTCAGGTACTAAAGGTCTTATTATGCTTTAAACAAACTAGGTTGTTCAACATCCAACCATTCCACCAAAAGAAATTAAAAACTTGTGGAATTTTTTAAAAAGAGAAATCTGAAATAAATAGAGAAACACCACTGGTGCTGCAGGATTGGTTCTGCAGGCGAAGTACTTTCCACTTATTTTGAAAGTCAACCCTTGAAAACGGGTTTAAAAAGCCGGCTGTCATCACCTTCTCCTGGCTGCTTTCTCCATCTCCAGTTCTTGTCTTTTTCTTTTGTCTTTGTAGTCGCGACATAATAAATTGTACAAAATGGCGATAACGGCTTTCTGACTGTCTCCCCTCGAACACATTCGTAGCGTAGCACTCCGTAGTTCACATGAAAATGGACTTGAGCAATTGTGTGAGGAATGAAAGAATTACTTTCATGCTCGTGGAAGTCGGAGAGGGTGTTTCAAAGGCCGTAATACTTCCCGACGAGCACTTCCTTTGAAGCATACGCAGGGCCGAAACTCTCTCAACATTTACACACTTATAGAAGCCCACAGCAGGAAGACCACCTGGGGGTTTTCTGGTTTTTCAAAGAAGAAACAAAGTTGTATTCGAAAGCATTTGGAATTCAATTTGAAAAAGTCTCGAGCTCTCTTTTTTTCTGTCTTCCTGTATCTATACCCAGGGTGCGATTTGTGGAAATAAAGCAGAAGGGTGTGGGTGTGGGGGGGTGTTTTTTGATCATCACAACAACAAAAAGCGAGCAAGAAGGAAATCCCCTTTCAATATCTAATGGAAAATAATGTGTGGTGTCAACACAGCGCTGCTAAGCCAGGGAGTTCACATTAAAAACCAAAACCCTGTCACCCAGGAAACGCATGGAAGAAAAATACACTTACTTAATCCCACCCTTTCTCCATAAAACATTGTTATTTAATGCAGAGATCTTCAACAGGGGGGTCGTGACCCCTAGGGGGGTCCTCAGACTCACTGCAGGGGGCCACCAAATTCTTAAAAAACGATTTGTTTCTTTTTTTTTAAAATGAAACATTTCTGAAAATATACATTGATTTGAATCTAACATATTACATATTAACAAAAATGACACATTGAAGATGAGCTTACTATAGGTAAGGTAGCCACTATGGTAGCTATGCAATTAAGCTTAAAGAGTCACTGTGCCTTCCACATGTATGTTTAACATTACAACATGATGTATACATAAGATCAAATTGTATTCATCCATTTGGCTCAGTTTAATATACATCTCAATTGTTACAATACAATATGTGGGGGTCCCTAATCTGTCTCTCTTTGAGCTACGGGGTCCCTGGCCTAAAAAACGTTGTAGACCCCTGATTTAATGAACAAACAGCCTTTATTATCGTTACTTTATTTTAAGCTCTTCCAAATATTAAACTTTTACTTTTCCAATTATCGGACAAAAAACAATTGAGAATGCAATTTTTTTATAATTAAAATCTAATCATTTCTCGCAAATGTATTTATTTTACTCAAAATACCCATTGATAACATGGAGACTGACTATGGAGAAATAGTTCATACAAACTATCCCATTAAAGTGCTCATATTATGCTTTTTCCCTTTCCTGTTGTGTTGCATATCTATTTTTGTGCACGTTATAGTTTAACGAAGTGAAAAAGCCCAAAGTCCCCCAGAGAGCTCAACACACAGGGTGAAAAGAGGAGCTGCAGCAATGTGCAGTACAACAAAAATATGGTGTTTTTTTATATTTTTATTTTTAAATCAAACCATGTAAACCTATTCTGGTCCAACCTCTAAATGCAGTTATGACCCTGGATATGGGAACTTTTACATGTTATTCCACGGTGTTTTCATGTAGTATGAGTTGCTTAAACCGGCTTTTTTTTCCAGTGTAACAGACTTCTTCTGATTTTTTTCTTGATGATTTATTTATTTCATTAATTTATTTGTACATTAATTAAGATTGCTGTAAATGCACCAGAATTAGCTAAAAGGCTGTTTTTCACCCGCTGTCCCTGGACAGATCTTAAAAATTGTCTCCCTAAAAAAACAACAACAAGAAGAAGATTACAGTCAACAACCCTATTAACCCTATTCTGATATAACCCCTAAATATACTGAAAACCTGAAAATGAGCATAATATGGGCACTTTAAGAAGAAAAAAAGGTAAAACTTCTTCGATTGCAGCGTGTTAAATGTGAACATGTTCTAGTTTCTTGTCTCCTCTGGGACAGTAAACTGAATATCTTTGAGCTGTGGACAAAACGAGACATTTGAGGACGTCGTCTTGGGACTTTGGGAAACACTGATCCACCCTTTGAGGGTCAAAACAGAAAGCTCAACACACAGGGTGAAAAGAGGAGCTGCAGCAATGTGCAGTACAACAAAAATATGGTGTTTTTTTTTTGTTTGTTTTTTAATTAAACCATGTAAACCTATTGTGGTCCAACCTTTAAATGCAGTTATGGGCACTTTTACATGTTATTCCACTGTGTATTCATGTAGTATAAGTTGTTTTAACTTTTACTTTATTGGAAAGGTGCCCCGAGCAGTTGAGGGTTCAGTGCCTTGCTCAAGAGAACCTTGGCTGGCACCTCTTCAGCTACCAGTCCACCACCGTGCTTTGGTACATATGGGGGACTTGAACCGGTAACCCTCCGGTTCCCAACACAACCCAACCCCCCTGCAGCTCTGTGAAGGTCTGGCAAAGTGGGACCACCTCAAACTTGAATAGCAAAGAGGACTTGATGTTTCCA
>CM049379.1:2911697-2924197 GCA_026937815.1 Etheostoma perlongum | reverse complement strand
GGATTAATCCGCCGCTGAAAGTAGTCCCCATCAAATGCACGTTTTCCCCCTGTTTGTTGGATACAAACTACAGTGAGCAGCTGTGGATTAATCCGCCGCTGAAAGTAGTCCCCATCAAATGCACGTTTTCCTCCTGTTTCCTCCTGTCTCTTAACGCACCAACACACCTAAAACACAGTTGGCCAAACATTGTAAACTAAACTCCAAAACTAATTTTCAAAACACAATAATACACTAACACAACACACTATGTCTAACAAAACACTGCAAACATGTTTCAAAATCAAATAATTATTCAAAACACTAACACGTGTTCTCTTCCAACAGGAACATTTAGTCAATCATAACCGATGGGCTCAGTCATGAAGCATCGACAGACGGACTCACACATTGTTGCTTTGAGTCTTTTTATAATAATAATAATAATAATAAATTAAATTTAAATATTCTTTTTATGGGATTTGGGGACAGAAACAACATCTTTTAAGTGTGTGTGAGAGTGTGTCCAGGTTTTTCAAGGCCATTTGTAGCTCATCATGTGGATGCACAGATGATGCCTCAATGTGCACACACACACACACACACACACACACACACACACACACACACACTCATAGACACACACCACTGGTCACCAGTTGTCAGTAGCGTCTCCGCCCCAGGGCAGAGCTTTCATGCTACATTTCCACCAATCCTCCAATCCTCAACCACTAATCCATCATTTTTAGATACACCCACACACACACACACCCACACACACACACACACACACCTATACAGTCACTTGCATTCACAGCTATAACCCTTCCCATTGTCCTACACCCACACAAATAGACATATGATCTATTTTTTACTTCCCACACACAAACACATGATATATCTGCCCCATGGCCGGTGAGTGTTGCGTTGTTGCCCACTGGGCTTGAGCTGATAAGATCCCCTGGACACACAACCACACAGTCCGTTTCAAATCATGTGTCGAGATTAACACATCTCCCTGTCCTGAGCGGCGAGTCAGTGTAGCAGAGATTCAGGCCAGAAGAGAAGAAAGGGGGAAAGAAAAGCAGCTGCTGGCTCACTTAAAGGAGAAAACTCAGTGTTATGTTAAAGGAACATTTAAGGACATTATCAGAGTCAGATTAGATGATGGATATGTGTGTTTAATGTTTAGTAGGGCTGCAAAATACATTGTTTTTTTTTATTTATTTTTATCATCGGGTGTTCAACATTTTACTTTTCCAGTCAGGAAAATTATTTCAAAATGTCTTCTTTTTTTGGTTAAAAACAGAAACTTTTAGAAAATGGAAAAAGCTTAAAATGGTTTGTGGTTTGTGCAGTTTGTGAAATGGTCACGTTAGATAGAGAGATAGAGATGGATGGATGGATGGATGGATGGATGGATGGATACGATAGATTTAGGATGGATGGATGGATGGATGGATAGATACGATAGATAGATGGATGGATGGATGGATGAATGGATAGATAGATGAAAGGCAAAACTGGGTACATTTTATCTGTTTATTTACAGTATCACAAGTAATATCCTTATCACTTTATTCAACAACCCTATATCGCATATTTTCCTCCTTAGGATGTGTTGAAATCAAAATAAATAGCGATTATCAAGAAAAAGGCAGAACAAACTGAACATCAACGTCAGAAAAAAGAACTATTTGACCAAATGAAAGGCTGAAGAATAGAAATCATCCCATAAAGGAAATTAAAAGCTGTGTGAGTGTGTGTTTGATTATGCACATGAGAGTATGGCGGTGTAAAAAGGGGGCGCACACACACACACACACACACACACACACTGTGCGTGGCATTGCTCTCGCTCTCTCTCTCTCTCTCCATCTACATGTAAAGCCTGATTAATACATGTTACAGCTGACCTCGCTAATCTTATTACACAATCTGCCCATAGAGGAGAACCAACACACACACACACACACACACACACACACACACACACACACACACACTACGATGTGAACTCTTACACCATGTTTACTTAATGATTTGTTTTTACTTACTATTAATCCCGCAAGAGGAAATTACACTGTTGTCACTCTGTTGCTATTACACACATTACACCACCATACTTTGGACCATATGGGGACTTGAACCAGCGACCCTCCGGTTCCCAACCCAACTCCCTACAAGATTAGGTTCATAATGACTAACATTTGTTTCTGCATGCATGCAAAAACTGCTCAGTGTGTCTCAATTTAGGGTCAGGTATGACTTTAAACAACACGACAATGGTTCTTTTTCTATTTGCAGTTGGGAATCCTGCAACTACATTAAAATACTGTACGCTTTCAAATAAATGACTTCTAGTAAATTATACAAACAAGCTAAAACATGTCAGAAACAGTTGAATGGTGCTTTAAGACATGAAAGATTAATGGATAGAAGTGAGCAGATGACGCCGTCCTGCCCCTGTGTCCCTGCCTGCGTGCTCTGGTTTACATTTATCTTTTTTAATTTCGGCTCAGGATTTGTGGATGTCACTGTCAGCTCACGTCCCGGCTATAATTATTCAGCAGCAGACAACATGTGGGTGACGGCGTGGCCTAGATTTGAGTGAAGTATGCCGCCTGCCTGGTTCCCAGTGAAAAGAGAGACCTAATGTGTGTCAGGGAGAGGGGGAGGAAGAGGAAGAACAGAAATTAAACAAAGAAGTTTCCAAGCAGACAGGTCCTTATTTTCTGACATTTACTGTATCCGCTCCGTATCCTTGGTGACATGTAGCCTCTTAGTCTGATTGGCTATGGGGCAGAGTAAATGACCCGGGCTAGAGTAACAGCTGGACAATGGTTAAAGAAGGATGAGGTGCTGACCCCGGGTCACCTCTGTGTCTTTGTGAGATGCACACATAGAAACTGTGCTTTTTTTTCTTCTTCTAATTTGAAACCAGAGCAGCCAGCAGGAGAATCAGGTCACGGAAACAAACTCACAAAAAAGATAATTGTTTTTTAGCCCATGAAAAAAAATAACATTATGTGAAGAGATTGAAAAATTGTGTTTTATCAAAAACAGACTTTTTTGATTTCCTCCCTAGACCATGCGACCGATCTGCATGAAACTTGGCAGTTAGCATCTCCAGCCTCCATTTTTACAGCATATAAATTGTGCATACTACGCACAAATTTGTGTAGCTAGCTATGAAAACACCAATATCTCTGCCAAAATAAATGCTATCAACGCAAAACTTTAGGTTCTTGTTTGCCATGACCCTCTGGAGGTGCCCGACACATTTTACAAAACGTAGCCACTAGGGGCGCTACCAGTATAAAAGTTTATATCTCATGGACAGTGTCACTGCCTGATGTATGTCGAGTGCAGATGTGAGTCGCGCATGAGTCACTTTGTGACAAGTAGCATACAAGATGCTAACGAGAGACTTCTGTACCGTCCATACAGTAAAAATGGACCTACTTAATGAAGTTGGTTCACTGCTAGCTTAGCTACAAGTTAGCATCACACACACACAACAAAGGCTGTCAGTTGAATGGTGTTTTGAGCTAACGTTGGCAATCAAACAACCATAGATAGCTACAATGTTTCTGAAATGATTCCCATCTTCTGTTGTTGTTTGTAATGAGAAAACTTTATTATTTCATGGATTTCACAAATTTCCGTATGACATGTTATGTCGTAAACCGTTTAAATCTGAGCGTGCACGACTCAAATCTGCACTCGACTCACATCGTGCAGTGACAAACGGCTCATTCGATTTTTACAAAATGTGATGGGTACCATCTAGGGCCACCCCTACAGGGGGGTTCTGATTGGTCAAAGTGGGCGTGGCCTATGGGACTGTATTTACAGGGTAGATGTAAAATGGGTCATGGACCTCACCTACCAAAATGTACACATGTGGACCGCTAGATAGCGTTATACTGACTTTTTGCCTTTAACTCCCACAATCCACATCGCACATTAAAAAAACCTTACATTCACGTGTTGTATCAAGCTGAATCACATGAGATAGGCCACGCCCTTTTCTGCCTAAAGGTTTTTCGCAATATCGCACAATGCGCATCACGAACTTTTTCAGACTCGTCCTAAGCCTGTGCAAACGATCTGCACGAAACCTGGTACGTAGCATCTCCAGATGGACCTGACCAAAACTTATGGAAAGAATTTTACTACATTAACGTATGCACATTTGACGAGCTAAACCAATTTTCCTAGCTAGCTACCACACACATATCATATCATATCTCGGCCAAATTAAATGTTATCAGGAAAGAACTTGAGATCATTGTTTAACCTCCCACTACGATGCTTTGTACCAAATTTGACAAACATTGCCCATTAGGGGGCGCTATAATCAACATTTATTTGTTTTGGCCAGTAACTCAAAGCATATAAATGGGAAATTTGCAATTGCAATATCTCTGACACAGTAAGTGCTATCAACACCAAACCGCTCTAAGGCTCTGTACCAAATTTAGTAAAGATTGCCATTAGGGAGGGGGGCGCTATAGTCAACATAGACCAGTTGGGCCCTTTTTGGTCGATGGCATCGTATACAAGCACTTCTATTATAATTATGACTAGTAGAAACAGACGGTCTTTTGGAGCCAAAAGCTAACAGTCACCCCTTCTGCTGAGGTCTTTGAGGTCTTCTTTGCCCTTACAGAAGGTTTTGAGACTTCATCCTGGTAATCCACCCAATAGCACGCAATGGCAATGGCTCCCCCCCCTCCCCCCCCCCAGAGCTTGCAATCACAGTCTTCATGAGTAGACAGACAACAGATTTAGAGATTTCAAAAGTGATGGGACGATCAACTGACCAACACTGACGTCCGTAAAGCCTCGCCACGAGCACGGCTAATGATTCAAATTGGATTCATGGCTTTAGCAGAGCTTGTTTCTTCATTTGACTGCATTATACATCCTTTTATAAACGCTTTCCTGAGAAGTTTTTAAATCAAAAAATCATGCAAATGAAATTTCACCAAATTTAAAATTGAGTTCAGAGAAGGATAGAATAAATAGACCCTGCAAACAGACCAGCAGCTCTCCACCAAAAGGTCCTAATCAGACTAAGTGGGGAGACACTTAAAATCCCATTAGAATGAAATGCCTACTAAAGCAGCTCTCATTACCCTAGCTCAGTGTTTGTGAATAGGTTGTGGAGTTTATCTGCACCTGCGTGTCACATTCATTACTTATAGACAAGATGAACTATTACATTTCCTTTAAACTGAACCAAGCTCACCTGGATTACCTGTGCTGTCGTCCTGTGAGCAAACTGTCCTCCATCTCAGCTGTCCCGGTCTGAACCAGGGTGGAAATCCAGGCCACCTCTGGTGCAAATGGCTTTCTTTTTCATCCACCACTTGGTAGAATTAAACATTGGTACTGTAGTCTTTTCATAGAAGGCTCTGACGTTGCTCTGTTCACTTTAAAGCAGAGCTTATGTAACCGGGCTTCCCCGGTTGAGTGGACGGTGCATTTGGCCGTTAGCTAAACCATCCATTTACTTCTCCACAGCTCTCACCTCTTTTCTTACAGTCATTTGAGTTTGTACCCACATATTCTGACCTAACAAGCGGAAATACCAGCAAGAAATTGAAAAAGGAAGGATTGATCCAGTATGTACTAGCATCATCTTGTCAATGGATTGATTATTTGCCTTTCCACCCAGACAAGGCAGAATGCTCACTGATGGTGTCTGTTTGGGTAGCTGTACTAGTACACTGCTCTCACCTCTTTTCTTTTCAACAGTCAATTTTGTCACTTTTTTTTGTAACCCAACACTAACTTATTAACTTTAGTTTTAACTTTTGGAATTTATGGTCAATAAACGTCATTTATAGGAAATTATACCAATGTTTGCAGAAATTAGGAATTATTGAACTAAAATTAAAGGAATGGATGTTGATCCAGTGGAATGTCACTTTTACTCAATCATTTCTTGTTTTACAATGCTATAAAATTGAATAAGACGCCCCAAAATGAATTAGAGATTTGTACTTGGCAAAGAGCGTTATGTGGAATCAATCATGTTATTTTGGGGAATTAAAATTGGGACCATTGCTATAGGAAAGCGGGTCCATTTGACCCAAGGACAGCATGAGGGTTAAGACAACCTGGCAGAGGTTGACAGACAGAAAAGAAGGACAGAAAGATAAAAATAATCTTCCTCTACCTCTGTCCATGCCTTTTTTCCATTTTTGCTAGAGTTTTTCTTTAAATAGGCAAGTAGTAGAGAGAGGGAGGGGTTTCCTCAACTGAAGAAATCCTTAGTCAATTAACACGGAGTTTCTCCACAAAGAATTGTGCAAAAGCACAACTTTAAATATTGTGTTTAACACAAATGTGCTCATAATCATCCATCCATCTTCATCCGCTTATCCGTAAGCAGCTCCAGTAGGGGACCCCAAACTTCCCTTTCCCGAGCCACATCAACCAGCTCCGACTGGGGGATCCGAGGCGTTCCCAGGCCAGGTTGGAGATATAATCTCTCCACCTAGTCCTGGGTCCCCCGAGCCTCCTCCCAGCTGGGCGTCCCCCCTAGTCCTGGGTCTTCCCCGAGGCCTCCTCCCAGCTGGGCGTGCCTGGACCACCTCCCTAGGAGGCGCCCAGGAGGCATCCTTAAGATGCCCGAACCACCTCAACTGGCTCCTTTCGGCGTGAAGGAGCAGCGGCTCTACCCCTCCTCCTCTCCATGACTCAGCCCCCTCCTGAGGAAACCAAAAAAATGTACCCTGGATCTCGTTCTTTCGGTCCTGACCCAGCCTTCATGACCATAGGTGAGGGTAGGAACGAAAATTGCCCGATAGATCGAGAGCTTTGCCTTCTGGCTCAGCTCTCTTTTCATCACAACGGTGCGATAAACAGAATGTAATACCGCACCAGCTGCTCCGACAATCTGGAATCTTCCCCTTATGAGGTCATAAGGGGCAAGAAGGGTTACCTCCCCTTTCTTTGAGAAGTTGGCCCACTCATGAGAGAGAGAGAGAGAGACATCATGTCTCCCCCCCCCCCCCAGCTACCGAACTAAAAACACTTTGGCTCAAAACTCTCGCATAAAAACATAAAAACCAAAATGTAACAATGTAACAATGTAGCCTCAGTCTTCTAACGCAGCCTGGTCTGTAGTCTCCGAACCTGTGAGGACTTAACTCTGGCGTGGCAACCAGAGTGTGAACAGAATGTCTAAGTGAGCAGCTAAATATCATTGTGACAGCCAAAGACCGAGATTAAAACAGCAGCACCCCCACCCCTCCTCCTCCTCCATCACCAATCACCAATCACTAGGGGTGTGACGAGACGCTTACTCCACGAGACACACATCACGAGATTGGGTTCACGAGAACGAGATAGATTTTAAAAAAAAATGTAAAGAAATCCTTGATGAAATATATGAATGGAAAATAGTTTTTTTATTCAACTGAAAAATCACAAAATGCAAAACAATTTAGGTGCATTTTGAAATCAACTATTAATGATGAATGTTATTTAACTTTTTTTTTTTTTTACTATTTTAATGAATTATATGCAGTAAAGGACGTGCAAACACTGCAAAATGTTTTGTATAAACTCTACCAACTGGCTTCTGCCCTGTACAATTTCACACGAGAAATCTAACTCCTTTCCACAAACCGAACATAAAAAAATAAACAGTATAAAGAAAATAAATGTGTAAATAACAGAAAAATAACACTTTAAATGCAAACAGTAAGTGTATCAATAACCAATGTTGCCACACAAATGATTTAAAAGTGGCAGGGGGATCTTCAATAGTAATTTCACGCTCCATCACGCTGACATCACATCGCCTCACGAGACAACTTTTCACCTCGACGAGAAATCTCGTCACGTTTTAATCTCGCGCGATCTCGTTAAACGAGATCTCGTCACACCCTTACCAATCACCTCACCTCGAAACCAAAATCTCCTGTCCCCTGCAGCGCTCTGATCGGAGGTGCTGCGTTTTGTTGAAACCCCTTGATGTTGGTTTTAGACTTTAAACTTTGTTACCTTGTTACTCATCAAATGCCCCCCGGTTACAGCAGACCAGTTGTATTGGGAGACACTGACAGTAAAGCTGAAATGACCTGAAACGACTTCCAGCCTGACATGAAGAGGGCCTTTGGTGTCGGATGCAAACCTGCGGCTGCTTGTTGGAGTCAGGAGTGCCATGACTAGGAGTGTGACCAGCTTGTGATCCACTCCATATTAGATTAGAAGTGAAGCAGGGTGGGAGCATGAGAGGGAATATGCTTAGTAATGTGGAAATAGCTAAAAAGCACAATACGTCTCTTTTTCTGCTGCACTGACTTCACCTCGTCTCCCCTTCTGGGCCTCGACTCAGCAGCCGGTGCAACATAACAGCCGAAAAAAAAGAACATAACCCTTGTGTTGTCTTCCCGTCGAACATGCAACTTTTTTGTTTTTCCTGAGTCTACATTTTGACATTTTTGTCGCTTTTTATCCAAGTTTCTTTTCCGATGTTTTTATCAATTTCTTTTTTCTGCGCCTGTTGACATTTTTGTGTTTTTTTTTCCCTGCGTTTTTGACGCTTTTTCTGACATTTTTGTAACTGTTTTTCAGCAGTGAACTTATCATTTTTTTTACTTGTGAAGAGCGTTGTATAGAACCATCCAAGTTGCTTTTTGTTGTTGAAAATGTGGTCGAAAAAACCCAAATTTGTGATATAGAAACTTTTTGAAAATGAGTCAAATTTGACCCAAGGACAACAGGAGGGTTAAAAAAAGCAACAAACACATCGCGCAACATCACAAAAAGAAACTTTTCTTTCTTTAGTGCTTCCTTTTATGTTCAATGCAATGTTCATTTTGTTCACTAAAAGAAAGTTGGAAATGATTTCTTTCATTTGTTTTAAATTCAACAATTTTATTACCTTTTAGTATCTGTATATGTAGCGCAAATTACATCGTTATCGCAATATTCAACAACGTTAATGCATATTTTCTTCATATCGTGCAGCCCTTAAAGGAAGCTCAAACAGGCCGCAGACAAAGCAAATCCAACCAAAGTATTTGCATGAGTTCAAGAAGAAGAAGAAGAAGATATAACCCTTGTGTTGTCCTTGCGTCAAATTTATTCATTTTGAAAAAAAAAAAAAAATGTGGGAAAAAATGTCCGAAAAAGCTTCAAAAAGCGTAGAAAAAAATTGATAAAAACATAGGAAAAAAGTGACAAAAACGTCAGGAAAGCGACAAAAGTGTCGAGAAAAGATAACCAAATAGTTTTCATTTTAAATTCATACCCAGAAAAACTAAAGTTGCAGGTCAATGGGAAGACAACACAAGGGTTAAAGCAAACATACGAATAAGAACAAACTGATATAGAGTAAGTGTAAGATATTTAAAAAATCAAAGCATATAATTGATTTTTAGAGCTACACAGGAAGGAATGCATTTTATTTTTAAAGATTTACAAGAAGGCAAAGATGAGGCTTGCCTGGTTTTCCTCTGGTCTTCCATCTGGGTCTTGGAATTTCTAACCCGATGGAACATCTCGGGCTACACTTAAGCTCAAATGGGATTAAACATTCATTTATATACTCAGGGGCCAGTCCCATGAATGGATTCATAAGGTAAATATCTATTAGAAAACAGGCAGGGACATTTTGAATTTTTAATATCAGACCTGTGATGGGATGGAGAGGGTGCTGCTGGCGCTGACTGAACAGCAGTGATGGGCGTGCCTAAAGAAAGGAAAGAATACACGTATCTGTATCTGTATATATCACGCATGTTTCCTCGGATCAGGGAGGCTCCAAAATCATGTTTGCAGCTGTCGCCATGGTCCCGCTACACGTCCTGCGGCGCCATGTTACATCCTGCTACGTCCCGCTACGTCCTGCTAAGTCCTGCTGCGTCCTGCTGCGTCCTGCTACGTCCTGCTGCGCCTGCGTCCTGCGTCCTGCTGCGCCCTGCTGCCTGCTAAGTCCTGCTGCGTCCTGCTGCGTCCTGCTGCGTCCTGCTGCGTCCTGCGGCGCCATGTTACATCCTGCTACGTCCTGCTACGTCCTGCTAAGTCCTGCTGCGTCCTGCTACGTCCTGCTGCGTCCTGCTGCGTCCTGCTGCGTCCTGCTGCGTCCTGCTGCGTCCTGTCCTGCTGCGTCCTGCTGCGTCCTGCTACGTCCTGCTGCGTCCTGCTGCGTCCTGCTGCGTCCTGCTGCGTCCTGCTGCGTCCTGCTGCGTCCTGCTGCGTCCTGCTACGTCCTGCTGCGTCCTGCTGCGTCCTGCTGCGTCCTGCTACGTCCTGCTACGTCCTGCTGCGTCCTGCTGCGTCCTGCTGCGTCCTGCTGCGTCCTGCTGCGTCCTGCTGCGTCCTGCTGCGTCCTGCTGCGTCCTGCTGCGTCCTGCTACGTCCTGCTGGGCCTTGTAACGCCCCACAGTGCCCTGCTATGCCATGAACTACTACAAAGAACTACTACAAACTACTATTTTTTGTGACTGTTATTGCTAATAATAATTCCTAATTTCTGCTTTTCTAAGTCAAATATTAGGTATAATTTCCTATAAATGAGGTTTATTGACCATAAATTCCAAAGATAACTGTAAAACTAAAGTTAATAAGTTAGTGTTACGTAGTGTTAAACGTCAAAAAAAGTGACAAACATTGGAAAAAAAGCGTCAAAAGTGTTGAAAAAAGGGACAAAAAACATAATAAAAAGTTAAAACATTGATAAAAAGCATCAACAAAGTTGTTGATTTTCAATTTTTACGGGAAGACAACACAAGGGTTAAAAGTACCGGTTCGGCATCAGAATCATAAAAATCCAAACGATACCCAACCCTAGTCCTGAGTGTGTTGATTCCAACGGGAGAAGTGAACGTGAACACAGATTATGAGCAATTCTTTTGCCCCCAAAAGTCCCCCAAGTATAAATTGGACCCATTTTTCACAAGCCAGAACATTCTGACACTAAAATGTCATTTTTCAGACGCACACATCAGGAGCAAATGAACTTTGTTTGGGACCTGTTCCTGTCTCAGGATCGAACTCTCGCGAGATCTGGCAACACAGAGGCGCTAACGTCAGCTAACGTTCGTAAACGCCCAAACAAACTAATCTCTGTGATGCTAAATATGTCTTTTAGCTGTTTTAAATATCTAAAAGCATATTAATAAATGATTTAAATATAACTTTTCATCCATCCACGCGAGGTTCAGTACCGAGGCCACGCCCCTTTAGGAGACAGGGAGTGTGTAGCGTTTCATACCACTGGCGCTGATTAGTAGAGAGGATCTTTGGCTGTGCACATGCAAACATGTGGGCAGGTCTATCCCACAATGCACTGCTTCTTACTGCTGGAAAAAAAAACTTAAATCAGTCTCAGAAATCAAAGAAATAGAGTTCAAATCTGCACAAAAAGTATGTAATTTTTTCATAATCAGGTATATGTGGAATAACATGTCTGCATCACTTCCTTCAGTGTATTCTGGGTATCAGTCTATGGAGTCTTCACTTGATCTCAAACACTTCAGTAGCTCCCGCTTCGGACCTGTTGGCAGCATTATCGCGTTCTTCTATCCAGCTCAAGACCCTCGTGTTTACCCCACAAGCTCCTGTCCTCCTTCTCCTCCTAACGTTTGCTTTCTGGTGGCTGCAAATCCTCCATTTCCACCCAGGGGGTGTTGGATTCCCTCTCAGGTCAGGCGGCGTCGGTGTCTGCTCGGCTCGCTCTAACGTGTTTCATTTAGTGTAAACTGTACTGTGTGTGTGTGTGTGTGTGTGTGTGTGTGTGTGTGTGTGTGTGTGTGTGGGGGGGGGGTGTTGCCATGGTCCTGCATGCTTGGCGACCCCCCACCTTTGTCCCCCACAACAGGCAGTGTGTGAGTGTGACAAACACAAGCTCTGTCCTCCCTTTTGCCTCTAAGGGTGAATCTGTTTGTACACCTGCCATAGATTTACCTCAACACACACACACACACACACACACACACACACACACACACACACACAGACACAGACATCCTGTAAATGCTGCTGGGGGATGTTGCTACTGCTCTCACTGTCCATTCAAATGACCCCCGGCCTGAGAAAGCTCTTCTCTGGAGCCATCCCTACGGAGCTAGACCCTAATGCCTGCACAATGACGCAGCATTGACACATCATGTGCAATATGATGTGTCAAGTTCACTATGTCATAAACGCTATATAGGGAGTAGTGAGTGAGTGAATGAGGGAACAGTCCCGAACACAGCTATAGTCCGAGAAATGAAATGGAGAGAATGAGAAAGAGTCCGAGGAGCGGTCTGGGTGGAGTGGGGGGGGGGGGTCTTTTGACTAATGTGCTGTATTAGAAATCAGATAAGGAGTGTTTGTTCTCTGCTGTAATCTCGTTCAGGGCTGCTGTACCTCCGTGCCGCTGTCGCTCTCAGAGCTTGATCATTGTTCGCTAGCTGTTGACAAAACAGGGCCTCAAAGGATTGAATGGGAAGAACACACACACACACACACACACACACACACACACAGTTCTTCTGAAGCTCAATTGG
>CM049379.1:2899197-2906697 GCA_026937815.1 Etheostoma perlongum | reverse complement strand
GCTAAGCAAATAACTCATTTTGACTCATTTTTCAAACCACAAAACTGTCTTACTTTTACTCCTGATCTTGTAATTATTTCCCACATGACTATTCCACCTGAGCAAATAATCACACATCATATACTGTAGCTATAGAAACTGAATTCCATCTGTTTCCCATCAAAAGCCTAAAGACTTGATGTACGCGCACGTCCATATCACGAAAAAGGTTGTAGGTCTGAAGGATCCTGAGAGGTTCCTGTTCTGAAGTCAGCCTTTATTGGAGAAAATTGCACTTTCTATACCATTATGGTTATATATTCATGCGTAACACTTACATTAGCTGCATTACAGTAGACTGCAACAGTGGACTGCAATGACACAAACACAAGTTTCTCAGCAAGGCGTTTTCAATAATTAATTCAAATCCTTTTAGTTGCTGTGAGACTTTACTTCTGCCTGTCTGCCTGCACTTTGACTGAGACAGCCTGAGTTTGCACAGGTGGACAGGACCAGTCAGGGCCAGGAGAGGAATTTATTCCACTCAATGCAGTCTCATGAACGGGTTTGTATGATATTGTACAAAAATGTATGCACATGATATCCTACAAAATTAGGCAACTAATTAGCTCCTTGGATCCTTGAAGTGTCTGGCCGTGGCAGTTCTGCCGACATGACTAAATTAAGTTAAGGAAAAAGATTGTGGTTTATATTAAAACACTCCCGAGGAAAGAACTCCGCTCACATTTTATGACCCAGACATCCACAATCTCCTCTCTACGCGGTCCACAGCGTTCTTATGCAGCAGCAGTCAATGTGGTGCTAGTCCACGATCTTCTACTTCCGGGATTGCTTCGGTGCCGCAGGAAATTCTGCCGGATGTCACTCATTTTAGCGATTACCGGTAACTCAGTGAGTGCAATGTTATTGTTGCAATTATCAGAATAATGACTTATGAAACTATGACAATAAGATTCAAGTTGCAATAAACTGGGATTGTCATTTTAAGACAGAGAGAGGAAAGAGTTAAATGTCTCTGCAGGACCGGTTGAAGGCCTTGCAGACTGTCTACTTGGCTCTATGCCCATTCGACTGCTTGTCTGTCTGTCTGCCTGTCTGTCTTACTGTCTGTCTGTATGAAAGCATCCAAAGAGCATGTCGTGGGACCTTCAACCATCATGTTGTCTTCCCATAGACCATGCATTCACAATTCACCTGGTCTGTTTTTCCTGTTTATAAAGCATACAGTAAAAAATGATCACCCAATTCTTTATTAAATTATTTTAGGCAACTTCATTGCAACTAGTTTTACACTTTTTATTTTAGAATTCATGGTCAATAAACCTCATTTAGCCTATGTAAATTATGCTTGTTTTTTTTTTACCCCCCGGAGATGTTCATTCACTTAGAAGGTACTTAGCAGGGGTCTCCTAAATGTCTTAGCTAGCTTATAGCTGTGAATCTTTTTTGCATAAATGTTTGTAAAATCAGTTTTTCAACAAGAACAAGTTAGCAGTGAATAACTGTACTCAGCGTGAGCTCTAGTGAGCATGTGGGTAAAAATTATCATCAAAAGCGCCAATATTCTGCTCATTTTCAGGTTCATAACTGTAATTACAGGTTGTATCAGAATAGGTTCACAGTATTTAATTGTCAAAAAACACCATGCTGTTGTTGTACTGCACATTGCTGCAGCTCCTCTTTTCACCCTGTGTGTTGAGCTCTCTGTTTTAGCTACAGAGTGAGACATCTCACTTCTGTTCCATCTTTGTTGAGAGTCGCACATGCTCAGTACCTAGGTAAGGACTACTAGCCAGTCAGAAGCAGCGTATGAGGACCCTGACAGTACCTAGGTAAGGACTACTAGCCAGTCAGGAGCAGAGTATGAGGGCCCTGACAGTACCTAGGTAAGGACTACTAGCCAGTCAGGAGCAGAGTATGAGGGCCCTGACAGTACCTAGGTAAGGACTACTAGCCAGTCAGGAGCAGAGTATGAGGGCCCTGACAGTACCTAGGTAAGGACTACTAGCCAGTCAGGAGCAGAGTATGAGGGTCCTGACAGTACCCTAGGTAAGGACTACTAGCCAGTCAGAAGCAGAGTATGAGGGGCCCTGACAGTACCTAGGTAAGGACTACTAGCCAGTCAGAAGCAGAGTATGAGGGGTCCTGACAGTACCTAGGTAAGGACTACTAGCCAGTCAGGAGCAGAGTATGAGGGTCCTGACAGTACCTAGGTAAGGACTACTAGCCAGTCAGAAACAGAGTATGAGGGCCCTGACAGTACCTAGGTAAGGACTACTAGCCAGTCAGAAGCAGAGTATGAGGGCCCTGACAGTACCTAGGTAAGGACTACTAGCCAGTCAGAAGCAGAGTATGAGGGCCCTGACAGTACCTAGGTAAGGACTACTAGCCAGTCAGAAGCAGAGTATGAGGGCCCTGACAGTACCTAGGTAAGGACTACTAGCCAGTCAGAAGCAGCGTATGAGGGCATGCACGCTAGCAGCTAGCATGCACACCGTTATACTCACACGTGATGTGTATAGAGCAGTTTGGAGCAGTTTACGAACAGTGTTTTCTGTTGGAGATGGTAAGTCCATTTGGGGGGGACGTTGGGCTTTTTCACTTTGTAAACCTATTACATGCATAAAAAAAGTTGACATAATCCTAACAACTATTTATTTTTGCCATCATAAGGAATGGTTCTTTATCACAGCACAATGTGAACATCACAAGACAGGTTGTGCAAAGTCAGACGTTCATGAAAGTATCACCACACACAAGGAAACAAAATTATTATTATATATTATTATTAACAACAAAGCGCATGCCCCTATTTCACAAGTGCTGCAAGTCCAAAAAGGCCCAACTTTTAGTTCGGATATAAATCAAATTACATTTGTGTGGTCCGATTTAAGTTTAATTTCTGGTTTATTCCACATTTATTAAGCATGACCATCTGACTGGATATCCTTCACATAGCAGCAGCAGTTCTTCAGTGGCCATATGTGCAGTAACAGAAAATATGGCCTCTCTGCATGGCTCACGGCAGTGGCTCGATCCCACTGACACCATGACTGCATGTTCCCCACACACACACATACAATTCCATACCTGCGAGGACTCTCTGTGACAGAAGACATTTTGTTATCTCATCCTAATTCTTAACCCTGGCACAGCCCTTTGCAGAGCGATTGAAACATTGAAACTTAAAGTTCTACAAAGGTAGAAATACAAGAGCACACACAACTGCCATTGACACTTTTGTTAAGTTGCTCATGGATGCACCAACGCCACAATCTTCTGAACATGTAGTCATACTGAGACATACAGAGAGAGTTGTGTGGAGCTGATAGTCTTATTTAGCTTTGTAGCAACTCATTTGGCAATGGCTTGTATGTAACAGACGTTCATTAATATCAAAAAGTTATGCACTAAAGATTTAAAGTGCCCATATTACAAGAAAAATCCCTTTTTCTGGGATTTGGGGTGTTATTTTGTGTCTCCGGTGCTTCCACACGCATACACACTTGGAAAAAAAAACTATCCATGCTGTTCTGAGTGAGATCCGGTTTCTGAATGTCCTCTGTCTTCAGTCTCCGGGTGAGCTGTTCAACATCTGCACGGCTTTCTACGTCACTAGAGACGAGGTGGCTAACCGTAGCATGCTAGCGCTAGCATGCTAGCTCATTCTCAATGGCAAAACACTGCTACAACACACACTAGTTGACCATAATGTCCAAAAGAACTACTTCCTGTCCCTGTTGTGTCCCTGGTCTAGAAGAAGTCTCCCAGCTGATCCTTCTTTGGACTGACCAAAGCTGGAGAAAGAGTTATCTAGCTGATGGGATCTTACCGAGCTACTGAGCATGTGCAGCTCCCAACAAAGATAGGATAGAAGTGAGATGTCTCACTCTGGAGATAAAACAGAGATCTAACCACACAGGGTGGAAACAGGATCTGCAGAAATGTGCAGTCCAACAAAAATATGGTGTTTTTAGAAAATTAAACCATGTCAACCTATTCTGGTACAACCTCAAAATACAAATATGAACCTGAAAATGAGAATAATATGGGCGCTTTAAGTAGTGTTGGTACCTAAACATAACTAAGTAGTTTTTGTGACTAAGCCTAACCAAAATGTGATGTGTTTCACCACCGTTACCTTCTCTGGTTCAGATATAACGTTGATTTCCTGCCACCTCTAAGGGGGCTAATTAACGCCTTCTGTGAATTAGTATTACGTTACGTCGTAGGGTTTTGGAGGACTGGTTGAAATTAATATTCTAGTCATTTTTTGCATCATTTTTCACGCATTTCTCGCAAAATTGCATCCGATGTGTTTGGTATCTTTGGGAACATGAGTCTGTAGACATGGTGTCTCATGCGTTGTGTATGTCGCCACATTAACAGCAACAGAAAATCTAATGTCGCAGACAACAAGGGAACACAAAGGTTCAGTCACATGCGCATTTCAACTGTAATTGTAGCATGACTGTGGGGACTGTTTTTTCAAAAAACGCTTATTCATAATATATGTAAAAGTGTTCCATATTATGTAACTGTGTGTGTGTGTGTGTGTGACACCCCACTCCATCGATGTCTATGTTTAGCAGCCTATTTGTGTCTCCAGTTAAATTGTACTTTCCACTCTAGTTATTACAGCGGCAGACGAAATATTTAAAGCACTGGGGGCCATGGATAATAAGCCCAGAAATAGAGCAGGCAGTGAGCAAACCAAGCCTCGTCATCACTGAACAGCCAAACATCCTCCCACACACACACTCATATACGTATGGACTGTTATGTCCACGAGACACACATGTCCCGACCAAAACTTCAGGACAAATGGAACTCCATTTCCATCCTCTCTTCCTTCCTGGCGTCTTCTCTTTGTCTCTCCGGGATCGTTTGCTTTGGTCTAGCACTGTAGCCTAGCAGACGAGGATCTCCTCCTCCTCCTCCTCCTCCTCCTCCCCCTCCTTCCATCCGTTCTTCTCTCAGTCTACTGCTTGGGTTTCTCCCATGACGGCACATGCTCAATCTGTGGGGTTTTTCCTTGTGAAAGAAAGAGAAAAAGCCGGTTTAGCCACATGCTTAGTGGCTGATAGATTGTACAGTAGTGACTCCCTGACACAGATTTACGACACTATTGTGTCTCTTTCTAAATCACTGTTTTATTACAGCACAGTCACACAGCACCCCCGCCCTCCCCTCCCCCAGGGCACCAAATAAACATATAGAACAAAAGCCTGAAAACCGCACATGGGCTCATTTGTTGACACATGCAGTGGAAGAAAAATTCAATTTCAAATGGAAATTCACAAGTACAATGTTACAGTAAGGGCCGCTTCAAAGGCTGTTCTTTTAAAGGTGCTCTAAGCCAGTGATTCCCGAAGTTGGGGTCGGGACCCACAGGGGGGGTCGCGAGCCAGAGAAAGGGGGAGGGGGGGGGGCGTCGCAAGTTGATTTCCAGAAATAAAATAAAAATTTAAAAACGATTAGAAATAGCATATGTTAGCCATGATTTTAACGCAAGATAAAACTAGTGGCTAGATTTAAAATAAAACCAAGCACATAAATAAAAAGGGAACAGCTCTTTTGAGTTGAAACGAGGACAAACCATCTGACCTCCGAGCTGGAGGACGCATTAGTTGAACTGTCCAGCGACCGAACCTTGAAGACAGCGTTTAGTTCTGAGACGCCGGCTGAGTTTTGGATTTCAGTTGAGAGGGAATATCCACAGCTGTCCAGGGCGGCTTTATGTCCTGGTGCCGTTTGGCACTACCTACTTGTGCGACAAGACTTTCTCGGCACTGATGTACCTAAAAAATAAATACAGATGGCGATTGAATGTGGAGGATGATCTCCGAGTAGCGGTCTAAACCAAGATTGGATTTGCTGGGCTCCAAACATATTGCTCATCCATCTCATTGGGTTAAGTTCAAATTAAAGTAATGAGTAAATTACTGCAGAATAATGTTATGGCTGTTGTGTTATTTTGTGTTGTCAACATGCTCGTGTTTGGATACTCCTATAGTGCGTGCACGGTTGCACGCAATGTTTATATAATGCGTTTATAGTGGGGGGGTCGCAAGTCACTTGCACCGTTACTTTGGGGGTCGTGGGCTGAACGTTTGGGAACCCCTGGTCTAAGCGAGGGTTGGGTACCGAAACCCGGTGCCAATGGGGCACGGTTCCGACGTAAACGGCAGTAACGAGACCGAATAGGAACGAAGATTTTGATGCCTCATTTCGGTGCCTAACTCTTTTTTTTTAGATTACCGTTATCTAGTAGCTGGATTTAACACAATGAATACAATTATGACCACTTAGGTTAATCATAATAATAATAATAATAATAATAATAATAATAATAAATGGAATTTGCATAGGGCTTTGCAAGGACCCAAAGTCGCTTTCCAGTGCAAGTTAGATACAAAACAACACAAAACAATGTGTAATTTACAGCGCACAATAACACATGAATCTTGTACAACAAGAGAATATGTGTTGTTGTTTTGTTTGAGAGTCTCATTTTGTTTATTTCACACGTCCTCATTGTATATTTAAACACAATTTCATGAGGTACAATGATCATATCCTCATATCCAGGCCGCGTGAAATGGGGAACCCGATAACAATAAACATACAACAAATTATATAGCAACCGAAAACTCTATTTACCCTATTTACTCTATTTTAATATAGACATTTACAGAAAAAAAAAAATAATAATAATAATTTTTTGTTTTTTAAACCGATATCCCAGCACAAATATAGCACTTATGGAATAATCAACAATCAATGCTATTTTCCACCTGTAGGAAGATTCAGGCACAGATGAAAAGGGAGGGGGAAGGGGGTGAAGGTGAAGAGTTGGGTCTCGAGGCGGGACTGGAAGATGGTGAGGGATTCAGAGTCGCGGATATCATGGGGGAGGGAGTTCCAGAGCCCGGGAGCTGCCCTGGAGAAGGATCTGTCCCCAAAACTGCGGAGGTTGGACTTGGGGATGGAGAGGAGACCGGCGGAGGTGGATCTGAGGGACCGTGAGGGTTGGTAGGGGTAGAGGAGGTCAATGAGGTCGAGGGGGCCAGATGGTGGAGGGCTTTGTAGATTAGGTGAGGACCAGGATTTTGTAGGTGATCCGGTGGGAGATGGGGAGCCGGTGGAGTTGTTTGAGGACTGGAGTGACGTGGTGCCAGGATCTGGAGCGGGTGATGAGTCGGGCAGCTGCGTTCTGGACCAGTTGGATTCGCATGACGTTGGTAGGGCTGATGCCGAGGGGAAGTGAGTTCCAGTAGTCCAGTCGGGAAGAGATGAAGGCGTGAATGAGTCTTTCAGCAGCGGGGGGCTGAGAGAGGGTCTCATTTTGCCGATGCTGCTTATGTGAAGGAAGGAGGTTTTAATGACATGACGGATGTGGGGTGGAATCAAAATTCACGCCAAGGTTGTGGGCCTGGGGAGATGGGGAGACAATGGGGACATTGCAAAAACCAGATTGGAGGGGGTTGAATTGGTTAT
>CM049379.1:2889197-2894197 GCA_026937815.1 Etheostoma perlongum | reverse complement strand
CTGAGGAAATGCAGTGTTAATCACAATCTCTTACAATCTATGGCACATATTTATTGGTAGTTTGTTCTATACAGACTGTTTAGTGTATTGAGACGGGACCCATATTAACTGTTACACCGCTGAACAGCATGCTGGGTGTAGCTCGCTCTCTGTCGCTTGACTGTACATTCAAGAAAAGATAAAGAAATAGAGACCTGACATTTTAAGCATCCCCTGATGTAATCATTTTGTTCCTGGATGCTTTCATTCCTAGCCTCGTCCCAGAAAGCAGGCTGTTGCCAAAAGATGCGTATACTCTTGGGCAGTTTTTTCCAAATTTAGTTTTAAAAATCAGTCTTGCATAACTCCTAAAAGGGAGTGAATAAACTTTGAAAACCACTGCTCTGGGGGACACAACTATGTCATGGCATGTGTATTGCTTGGGACCTAGTCTGACATTGTCAGACCTTCCTCCACAGCGCTGCGGAGGAAGGTCTGACAGGATTCCTTGATGGGAGATGATCACATTCACACAGTTACAAATTCATATGGAAGCTGCCCGGTACAACCACAGTCCGGTGTGCAGGCCCCCGAGCAAATTTGGGGTTAAGGGCCTTGCACAAGGCCGCTCTTTCACTTTCCCCACCCAGATTTGATCCTGTCGGTCTGCAGATTGACACGACAACTTTCAGGGCACTAGCTCGCTTTTCTGACCTTTAGGCCACCACTGCCCCCATTGGATTGGACAGCTATCTGTCTGGATTTACCCTGCGGAGATCTGAGGAGCAGTTAACCATAGTCCCCATAAATCAGCCGGAGCTTTCTTTGTATCCGGAGCCGAACACAAAGAAAGCCCAAGGTAATGGATATCCGGATTAAATTAGGGACATCCGGCAATATTTCTGGCGGCACCGGAGCAATCCCGGAAGTGTACTGTATATGTACAGTATACTAGTATACTGTAGATGTACAGTATACTCGGGACCCAAGAAAGCTCAGTGCAGAGTGTTGTTTGGATGCTTCTCCAGAAAGCTCCAGGCAGCAATACCAGAGGCCAAGCAAGTTCCCAACAGGCAAGTTTTAAATGGGCAATGCACTGGTGTTATTTCAATTAGTTAACATGTGGTTCTGTCTGGCACACCTTTCCTTTATAATTTTAGTCTTTTTGGCAGAGTGGAGGCACGTAGAAGTGACAGCGGTACAAAAATCAAGAGAAGCAGGTTCCATAACATCAGCATTAATTCCACTTGTTTTCTGTGAGCCACTTTGACATGATTTCCAATCTTTTTTTTTTTCAAATGTTGGTATTTTTATCTGTATTTCTTCATTCTGGTTGTTTTTTTTTTATGCTAATATTCAAAACGCCCCGAAAACCAATGGATGACAACATCCATAACTTGATTTTGAAGTTTTATCTGGAGTCAAAGAAGGGTTTGATTCATATGTGACAGTACTTCATATGCATACGCTGATATAAATAGGCCACTTGATGCCAATCGGCTCTATTGTTAAGAAGGTTAAATGGTAAGCAGTGTGCTGATTGCCGGGGACAGCGCAGATTAATACTGCTGGTCCCACTGCCCTCCTCCTCCCTGTGTCTCCCCCTCCTTCCTCTCTCTTTCTCTTTGTATGACAACGGGCAGTCAGTTCCTGTGTCATTGTTAGGGATCCATCTGCCTGGCCACACACACACACACACACACACACACACAGAGCGACAGCAGCAATTAAACCTGCTTGACACACTTGCAGAGAGGCGCTTTGGGCTGTGTGTCCGGCACGAGCCATCTGTGAAACAACCACACACACACACACACACACACACACACACACACACACACATACACACACATACATTGACATTCCTGCCAGCCCCCCTCTATTTTATTTTATTTTAATATTTAGGCAAAAGGACCCTCCATCTTGCTCCTGTTCTTCTCTTGTGATGGACAGAAGAAACAGACAAGTTTAGGGATTGGTTGGATGGATGGAAGGATCGATGGATGGATGGATGGAGGGACGGATGGATACACGGGTAGGTGGATGAGTGGGAGTCTGGGGAGGGAGGACAGCATGAATGGATAGCAGATTGGGGAGCAGACCTTTTATTTATTGACGCTCCCTGAAGTAGGACACCAGGCAGACACCAGGCAGACAGAGCAGCTGGAACATGCTGGTGGCAGCAGCCCCCATCTAAAGATATTGCATTGATATTAGGCTGTTAACAGGAGATTACCATGTGGATGATTGGGAGTCTGGGCCAGTCTGGGTCTCCGCTGTGTGCTTTGGGGGGCAGCTGATTATGATGATATCATTGTTCTTTTTTATGTAAATCTCAAAAGTGCTCCACTTTCTGCTCTTGGCACAGGAATCGAAGCCGAGAGAGGGAGTAAAAGGGGCAAAGGGTAATTTTAGTTTATTTCTTTTTTTAATTAAAAAGAAATGCCCATATTTAAAAAAAAAAAAAAAAAAAAAAAAAAAGAAAAATAGTTAATCTGCTTAAACAGACTGTAATCCCAATTTGGTTTGCACACACAAAACACACCAGAATAGGCTTCAGCAGATAGAAAATAGCGTTTTAACTCCACTAAAAATAGACAGGCAAAAAAGGAAACTTTAAAATTTAAAGAGACCCAGCCAAAAAAGTCAAGATGTAAAATGCATACAATCCAAGTAGACCCAGACAGAGAGGGAACACTAAAGCAGGATAATCCCTTGTCAATGAACAAGCAGGTGCACTGTCGAAGAAAAGCAACTGGGCGATATGGAGAAAATCAAATATTACACGATTTTTAACCAAATACCTCGGTATAGCGATATTGCGGCGATATTGTAGTGTTGACTGTTGGTGCTTTTACAATATATTTAGTTTTAATAAATATTCATCAGTAATGTGGACAGGGCTGTAGCCAAGACCACCTTTAGTCGAGTCCAAGACGAGTCCAAGACCAGGACTAGTCGAGTCCAAGTCAAGACGAGTCCAAAGAGGTTTGAGTCCAAGACAAGACCGAGTCCAAGACGAGACAGAGTCCAAGTCCAAATACTAGCGAGTCTGAGACATGTCCGAAACCATAGAAAAATGGTCTTGAGTCCAAGACCAGGATTAGTCGAGTCCAAGTCAAGACAGAGTCCAAAAAGGTTTGAGTCCGAGTCAAGACCGAGTCCAGGACAGAAAGAAGGTCTTATGCATGACAGTATCAAGACAATCGTTTTGGGTTTCACTTTCCCTCCAATATTATTATCAACATAATAAAGACACCTGGACTCGGTCCAGACCAAAAGCCATATTGGGCAAGACCAGCGGCCGAGACCGGGACAAGACCGAGTCCAAATACTAGCGAGTCCGAGACAAGTCCAAAACCATAGAAAAATGGTCTTGAGTCCGGACTCGAGTCCAAGACCAGGACTAGTCGAGTCCAAGTCAAGACAGAGTCCAAAAAGGTTTGAGTCCGAGTCAAGACCGAGTCCAGGACAGAATAAAGGTCTTATGCATGACAGTATCAAGACAATCGTTTTGGGTTTCACTTTCCCTCCAATATTATTATCAACATAATAAAGACACCTGGACTCGGTCCAGACCAGAAGCCATATTGGGCAAGACCAGCGGCCGAGACCGAGACAAGTCCGAGTCCAAAAACTAGCGAGTCCGAGACAAGTCCGAAACCATAGAAAAATGGTCTTGAGTCCGGACTCGAGTCCAAGACCAGGACTAGGCGAGTCCAAGTCAAGACAGAGTCCAAAAAGGTTTGAGTCCGAGTCAAGACCGAGTCCAGGACAGAAAGAAGGTCTTATGCATGACAGTATCAAGACAATCGTTTTGGGTTTCACTTTCCCTCCAATATTATTATCAACATAATAAAGACACCTGGACTCGGTCCAGACCAGAAGCCATATTGGGCAAGACCAGCGGCCGAGACCGATAGTGTGTTCCAAATCGCGCACTTCTGTTAGTGCACTTAACGGAAGTGCACTTTGTACACTACGTACTTACTTGCATAGTGCGTAAAATTTGACTGGAGAGTGTTGTCTCAAATCGCGCACTTCTTGATGTACTTACCGGAAATGACGATCACAACAGCTCATTCCTCCTCCTTCTTCTTCTGTGAAATTGTGACTTGCACCCAGACAGAGAGCACCCCCGCCACCTATTGTCGCCCGCGAAAAACACACTTCTACTTTGTTCATCAAGATGAATGTGATTGTGTTTATTGTTGCCTGTATCTGCCCTCTTTTTTTGCGAGAATGAGAGGATTGCGACGCCGCCGTCGTATCATCCGCCTCCTTTTAACGGAAAAAATATACCGGTATGTTGATATTCATTTTGCTATTAAATAATTTTTAAAAAACACCAAAAACTAGCCATTATGAGTTATTTCAGCAAAAGTGGAGTACTTAAAATTATGTCCAACGGACGTGTTAACTTCAAGAATAAATGTTTTATTACCATTATTATAATAACTTGTTATGCTGATGTATTTGCTTTGAGCTGCTGTAGTACAGATATTTCCCCTGTGTGGATTTCACATTTTAGAAGCTGGAACTAGTGACTTGATAAATGACTTAATTATGAATCTATTAATTACAGTGACAATACAAGAGTAAAAGCAGATAACATTAAACACATCCAGTCCAGTTTTATTTTAAAAGACGGTCCTGCGTTAATTCTACAGACTCTAGACCCCGGGCAGTACTGCCGGGTTAACAATACGGTTCCATTGCTGGCACTGTATTTTGACGGGGAAAGCAACATGAGGATGGACTTCAGACTCTCTAGACTAGAGGATCCTTCCCCGGTCTGATGGCCATCCTCGGCACGGGGTCGGGGCGTTCACCGTCCTCCACTGGATGAGGGACCTCGTGTCCTCGTCTGTCCCTAACGATTATATAAATAAGATCAGGGCAGAAACAGCACTGTAATATACATTAACGTACTTTAACATCACTGCTAACGCTTGCAGCTTTGTGTAGCTATATTTACAAGATCATACATCTAACGCTGACATCTTCTACAGCGGGCCGAT
>CM049379.1:2784197-2881697 GCA_026937815.1 Etheostoma perlongum | reverse complement strand
TTGGTTGGTTTGGTGGAAAGTTTTAAAAGCTTAATGTTACATCCTGCTGCTGCTCATACCCCTCCACCCCCAACACCCCAACCCCCCCAACCCGGCTTACCGACATTTGGGTCGTTTTTTTTCTCCTCGAGGGATTTGTCTGCTCATTTAAAGTGATATTTTAGTAGTTTTTTGGCTGTGCGTCATTCACGTTACTGCCATAGTTTAGACATCAGCCTAGCACTATTCTGCTACTGCTGTAACGTTACTGGGAGCCTGGTAACGTGAGCTTTAATTCAAAGGATTTAGCGACATTTTAAGTTTAAATTCGGCTGTAATATCAGTTATCGACACCAATGGCACCGCTTTAAACCCAATTTACAGTGTTTCTTTGTCCCCTGTGCATCCGTTTCAGCAGAAATGCTCCTTTTGTACATTTCCGTGCTTATTTCAGGAGCTGCAGCTCTCCAGACCTGCACTTACAGACACATTTGGAGACAATACTCCTATGTTGTATGTGTTTTACAGACAGCCGAAATCCTCCTCCTGTCCATCTGCATATAATGTGATATGATGAATTAATAGCAAAGGTGACAGAAATCCCAGCCCAGATCGTTTTGGACTAAAATGCAATAAACACCAACGCAGTTCTTTGTAGCCGAATTTGCTCCTTGAAGCTCCAGTTACACATTGGTGCCACTACCTGTACAGTTTTACTGTTTTACTCCACATTCAAAGTCTAAATCAACCAGCTCCATTTGGACCATCGCCAAATTTGCTCTGCCTGGTGCCGACGACGGGGAAGGGGGGATGGGACACGGAGAACGGAGAGGGTCCTGGACGTTAAACCAAACCGGGAATAAAAGGTCCCGAAAATGTCATAATCATAAAACCATATACTGACGCGCATGGATAAGACTTTGTGCCTCTATCTAGCAAACTGTCATCTAGATTTGCATGTGTTTAATTCTTTCTTTCATTCATTCATTCCTCGGCAATTGTGCGAGTGTCATTTGACTCCCAGCCCCCTCTCTTCTCTCCCCTCGGTGCGCTGAATGGATCATGGCGCAGATGTGGGACGTTGTTTCCAGGAGGCGCTGTTGAATGCAGTTTGCCCGGTAGCTCTGTCCCCCTTTTCCTCTCCTTTTCTCTTCCCGCATTTATCTATCTATTTATCTATTGTACGGCCACATTCTGCAGCCACCACAAAGTGCAGCATTATGTCATATCTTTGGCATGCATGAGAGATAATGCAACAACAGAAATCCCCTCAGGTTTAAGAGGCTTTATCAAAGAAAGTATTTCAACCTTTAGAGCATAGTCATTCAAACTGTATTCAGCATGAAGCCTGTACCAGCAAGTAGGAAAAAATATGCTTCATGCACAGTTACATTTTCTAGTCAGCTATTGCATCTGTGTAGTGCATTGTTGATTCTTTAATTTGAGGTATATTGAAGTCCAAGTGAAGGGAAGTGGGCTGGTGCAATATCTCAAGCCAGATTTTTCTCTTTTTAAATTGAACTCCTTGTTTTCCTTTTGGCTAAACAAGAGAGGAATTGATTTCTGTCCTCCTCTGTCCATTTGACAGTCGTTGTGTTGGAGCTACAGTAGAGTGAACCGACTCAGCTCGACGCGTCGGATGTGAATGCAGCACGCTGGCTCTTTGCTGGTGATTCACATACTCGAGTGCAGCTGGACCTCGGTTTACATGGCACCTGGTGCCATTCATTTATTGTGTCCACTCAGCTTGTCTGTGCCTCAACGTATGCCGAGTGTCTTTGTCTTGACGTAACTGAAATGCAATTGGAAGAGACAGGAGAGAGAGAGGCAAAGGGAGGGTGACGTAGAGGTAGAAAAGTGGAGGAAATGACAAGTGAAGGAAGGAGGGGGTAATGAAGGGTTGAGGAGATAAGTGAAGAAGAAGAAGCATCTGGAGAAGAGAAAACAAGTGTCTTACACTCATTCCTTATATTTATTACACTGGAATTGAAACGTGAAAGCTTCAGAGACATTTAGAGGTGTGTGTGTGTGTGTGTGTGTGTGTGTGTGTGTGTGTGTGTGTGTATAAACGTGACTGTGCGGTGCACACGGAGTCTCGTCTTAACCTACTCTTTGCATTTCTTCCCTGTTGTGCTGCACATTACTTCCCATCCAGGTAGTGTCTATTCACAGCTACCCTGCATGAACATCAACTTGCACAGGCTTTAAGTTTGCAATGATACAGTTAAATAACAGTTTACATCATATTTGATGTTGTGAAATTGTGATAATGTAGGGCAAATTTAACCCGTGTGTTGTCCTCGGGTCAAATTGACCCGTTTCAAAGTGTTTTATATCCAAAATATGGATTTCTTTCAAACAAATTGCCCAAAAATAACATGGATGATTCCATACAACATTCTTCAGGTAAAATTAATGATTACTTTCATTACATTGTTGGGGTGTTTTTTAATGGTTTCCAAACAGTATCCGGACTAAACTTTGACATATACCCATCTGTGATCCTATTAGTCAAAATAATTCAACATTTCTGCCTTTTTTTTTTAAACTAAAACCTTATGTATAATTTGATATAATTGATGTTTGTTGACCATGAATTCCAAGAATAAATGTAAAACCTATTATTAAACCAGCTCAGGTTTAAAAAAAAAAAAAAGCATGGAAAAAGTGATAAATAAATCAGAAAAAGCAACAAAAACATCGGAAAAGCACAAAAAAAAATGTCCATTTTTAATTTTGACCTGGGAGGACACGTTCATGGTTAACGGGAAGACAACACGAGGGTTAACAAAGCCATCTCCACTTTGGACCACCTTGTTATGCAAGAGCTGCCTTTTCTTAAGTGAGTAATCAACTAATTGCTTGTTAGGGTCCATTGTTAATCATGTTCAATGATGACATCATATTATATTTTATCCAAATTAATCATTTGTAGCAATAAGAAATGAGTTGTAAGTTGAGTTGTATGATTTTGTCACTGCACTGAACATCAGTTTAAATATCTGTAAATGCAATTTGCCCAAATGTGCGACACTGGGATATATATATATATATATATATATATATATATATATATATATATATATATATATATATATATATATATATATATATATATATATATATATGAAAACATGTTATTGTTATATCGTGATCTATTAACCAGCCCTGTCTCAGCCAGTAACGAGGACCAGATTACAAACAATTACTCTACATGAGTGTAATCATCTGCAGAGGGAGATCACACTGGAGAAACACATTGTTTAAGAGCTTCAAGTAGTCAAAGAAATCCATTTGACGAATAATTTCAAGCACATATATACACATATATATATATATATATATATATATATATATATATATATATATATATATATATGTGTGTGTGTGTATATGCTTTTGCTGCTTCATTATTTAAGGAATCTAAATCTCCATATGTTTTTACTGTTGAAATCAATCATTATTTAACATGATTACTCATTGTCTTTTGAAAAGATTTGCAATTATTTAACTTAAAAATATTTTTTTTTTACTCTCCTTTTTTCCGATTAATCTGTTTTTGTGACACAATTAAAAATTGTGATTAATTGCACAGCCTTACTATTACTTTATTTCATAAATGGGGCTAATTTATGCGAAATCAGCGGTGTCGAGCAGTTGATGTCAACGACACGCACAGCGGAGATGTTTACATGCAGGACGTAATCATCAGCTGTCGATTCGGGTTGACATGGAGATGGTTGACATGATGACAGATACAGTATTAGGGGACCACTAAGGTCTATATAAAAGAGACTTCAGATACAGTATTATGGGACCACTAAGGTCTATATAAAAGAGACTTCAGATACAGTATTAGGGACCACTAAGGTCTATATAAAAGAGACTTCAGATACAGTATTAGGGGACCACTAAGGTCTATATAAAAGAGACTTCAGATACAGTATTAGGGGACCACTAAGGTCTATATAAAAGAGACTTCAGATACAGTATTATGGGACCACTAAGGTCTATATAAAAGAGACTTCAGATCCAGTATTAGGGGACCACTAAGGTCTATATAAAAGAGACTTCAGATACAGTATTAGGGACCACTAAGGTCTATATAAAAGAGACTTCAGATACAGTATTAGGGAACCACTAAGGTCTATATAAAAGAGACTTCAGATACAGTATTATGGGACCACTAAGGTCTATATAAAAGAGACTTCAGATCCAGTATTAGGGGACCACTAAGGTCTATATAAAAGAGACTTCAGATACAGTATTAGGGGACCACTAAGGTCTATATAAAAGAGACTTCAGATACAGTATTAGGGGACCACTAAGGTCTATATAAAAGAGACTTCAGATACAGTATTATGGGACCACTAAGGTCTATATAAAAGAGACTTCAGATCCAGTATTAGGGGACCACTAAGGTCTATATAAAAGAGACTTCAGATACAGTATTAGGGACCACTAAGGTCTATATAAAAGAGACTTCAGATACAGTATTAGGGAACCACTAAGGTCTATATAAAAGAGACTTCAGATACAGTATTATGGGACCACTAAGGTCTATATAAAAGAGACTTCAGATCCAGTATTAGGGGACCACTAAGGTCTATATAAAAGAGACTTCAGATACAGTATTAGGGGACCACTAAGGTCTATATAAAAGAGACTTCAGATACAGTATTAGGGGACCACTAAGGTCTATATAAAGAGACTTCAGATCCAGTATTAGGGGACCACTAAGGTCTATATAAAAGAGACTTCAGATACAGTATTAGGGGACCACTAAGGTCTATATAAAAGAGACTTCAGATCCAGTATTAGGGGACCACTAAGGTCTATATAAAGAGACTTCAGATCCAGTATTAGGGGACCACTAAGGTCTATATAAAAAGAGACTTCAGATACAGTATTAGGGGACCACTAAGGTCTATATAAAAGAGACTTCAGATACAGTATTAGGGGGACCACTAAGGTCTATATAAAGAGACTTCAGATCCAGTATTAGGGGACCACTAAGGTCTATATAAAGAGACTTCAGATCCAGTATTAGGGGACCACTAAGGTCTATATAAAAAGACTTCAGATCCAGTATTAGGGGACCACTAAGGTCTATATAAAAGAGACTTCAGATACAGTATTATGGGACCACTAAGGTCTATATAAAAGAGACTTCAGATCCAGTATTAGGGGACCACTAAGGTCTATATAAAAGAGACTTCAGATACAGTATTAGGGGACCACTAAGGTCTATATAAAAGAGACTTCAGATACAGTATTAGGGGACCACTAAGGTCTATATAAAGAGACTTCAGATCCAGTGTTAGGGGACCACTAAGGTCTATATAAAAGAGACTTCAGATACAGTATTAGGGGACCACTAAGGTCTATATAAAAGAGACTTCAGATCCAGTATTAGGGGACCACTAAGGTCTATATAAAGAGACTTCAGATCCAGTATTAGGGGACCACTAAGGTCTATATAAAAGAGACTTCAGATACAGTATTAGGGGACCACTAAGGTCTATATAAAAGAGACTTCAGATACAGTATTAGGGGACCACTAAGGTCTATATAAAGAGACTTCAGATCCAGTATTAGGGGACCACTAAGGTCTATATAAAGAGACTTCAGATCCAGTATTAGGGGACCACTAAGGTCTATATAAAAGAGACTTCAGATCCAGTATTAGGGGACCACTAAGGTCTATATAAAAGAGACTTCAGATACAGTATTAGGGGACCACTAAGGTCTATATAAAAGAGACTTCAGATACAGTATTAGGGGACCACTAAGGTCTATATAAAAGAGACTTCAGATACAGTATTAGGGGACCACTAAGGTCTATACAAAAGAGACTTCAGATACAGTATTAGGGGACCACTAAGGTCTATATAAAGAGACTTCAGATCCAGTATTAGGGGACCACTAAGGTCTATATAAATGAGACTTCAGATACAGTATTAGGGGACCACTAAGGTCTATATAAAAGAGACTTCAGATACAGTATTAGGGGACCACTAAGGTCTATATAAAGAGACTTCAGATCCAGTATTAGGGGACCACTAAGGTCTATATAAATGAGACTTCAGATACAGTATTAGGGACCACTAAGGTCTATATAAAGAGACTTCAGATCCAGTATTAGGGGACCACTAAGGTCTATATAAAAGAGACTTCAGATCCAGTATTAGGGGACCACTAAGGTCTATATAAAGAGACTTCAGATCCAGTATTAGGGGACCACTAAGGTCTATATAAAGAGACTTCAGATACAGTATTAGGGGACCACTAAGGTCTATATAAAGAGACTTCAGATCCAGTATTAGGGGACCACTAAGGTCTATATAAAAGAGACTTCAGATACAGTATTAGGGGACCACTAAGGTCTATATAAAGAGACTTCAGATCCAGTATTAGGGGACCACTAAGGTCTATATAAAGAGACTTCAGATACAGTATTAGGGACCACTAAGGTCTATATAAAAGAGACTTCAGATACAGTATTAGGGGACCACTAAGGTCTATATAAAGAGACTTCAGATACAGTATTAGGGACCACTAAGGTCTATATAAAGAGACTTCAGATACAGTATTAGGGGACCACTAAGGTCTATATAAAGAGACTTCTGATACAGTATTAGGGGACCACTAAGGTCTATATAAAAGAGACTTCAGATACAGTATTAGGGACCACTAAGGTCTATATAAAAGAGACTTCAGATACAGTATTAGGGGACCACTAAGGTCTATATAAAGAGACTTCTGATACAGTATTAGGGACCACTAAGGTCTATATAAAAGAGACTTCAGATACAGTATTAGGGACCACTAAGGTCTATATAAAGAGACTTCAGATACAGTATTAGGGGACCACTAAGGTCTATATAAAGATACTTCAGATACAGTATTAGGGACCACTAAGGTCTATATAAAAGAGACTTCAGATACAGTATTAGGGACCACTAAGGCCTATATAAAAGAGACTTCAGATACAGTATTAGGGACCACTAAGGTCTATATAAAGAGACTTCAGATCCAGTATTAGGGGACCACTAAGGTCTATATAAAAGAGACTTCAGATCCAGTATTAGGGGACCACTAAGGTCTATATAAAGAGACTTCAGATCCAGTATTAGGGGACCACTAAGGTCTATATAAAGAGACTTCAGATACAGTATTAGGGGACCACTAAGGTCTATATAAAGAGACTTCAGATCCAGTATTAGGGGACCACTAAGGTCTATATAAAAGAGACTTCAGATCCAGTATTAGGGGACCACTAAGGTCTATATAAAGAGACTTCAGATACAGTATTAGGGACCACTAAGGTCTATATAAAAGAGACTTCAGATACAGTATTAGGGGGACCACTAAGGTCTATATAAAGAGACTTCAGATACAGTATTAGGGACCACTAAGGTCTATATAAAGAGACTTCAGATACAGTATTAGGGGACCACTAAGGTCTATATAAAGAGACTTCTGATACAGTATTAGGGGACCACTAAGGTCTATATAAAAGAGACTTCAGATACAGTATTAGGGACCACTAAGGTCTATATAAAAGAGACTTCAGATACAGTATTAGGGGACCACTAAGGTCTATATAAAGAGACTTCTGATACAGTATTAGGGGACCACTAAGGTCTATATAAAAGAGACTTCAGATACAGTATTAGGGACCACTAAGGTCTATATAAAGAGACTTCAGATACAGTATTAGGGGACCACTAAGGTCTATATAAAGATACTTCAGATACAGTATTAGGGACCACTAAGGTCTATATAAAAGAGACTTCAGATACAGTATTAGGGACCACTAAGGCCTATATAAAAGAGACTTCAGATACAGTATTAGGGACCACTAAGGTCTATATAAAGAGACTTCAGATACAGTATTAGGGGACCACTAAGGTCTATATAAAGAGACTTCAGATACAGTATTAGGGACCACTAAGGTCTATATAAAGAGACTTCAGATACAGTATTAGGGACCACTAAGGTCTATATAAAGAGACTTCAGATACAGTATTAGGGACCACTAAGGTCTATATAAAAGAGACTTCAGATACAGTATTAGGGGACCACTAAGGTCTATATAAAAGAGACTTCAGATACAGTATTAGGGACCACTAAGGTCTATATAAAAGAGACTTCAGATACAGTATTAGGGGACCACTAAGGTCTATATAAAAGAGACTTCAGATACAGTATTAGGGACCACTAAGGTCTATATAAAAGAGACTTCAGATACAGTATTAGGGACCACTAAGGTCTATATAAAAGAGACTTCAGATACAGTATTAGGGACCACTAAGGTCTATATAAAAGAGACTTCAGATACAGTATTAGGGACCACTAAGGTCTATATAAAAGAGACTTCAGATACAGTATTAGGGACCACTAAGGCCTATATAAAGAGACTTCAGATACAGTATTAGGGGACCACTAAGGTCTATATTAAGAGACTTCAGATACAGTATTAGGGACCACTAAGGTCTATATAAAAGAGACTTCAGATCCAGTATTAGGGGACCACTAAGGTCTATATAAAAGAGACTTCAGATCCAGTATTAGGGGACCATTACAGTATGTTAAGTCAAATTATGAAATTCTTATGAGAAAATGTTGGAAGTATTTTTCAATTCAGATCAGAAACTTAGACCTAATAGCTGATATTTAAATTAGTGGACATGGCAGTTGGTTGAATATGTTTGGGTGTGTTCATATTTTTGTAGCAAAAGAGTTGTTTTTTTTAAGGCAAAAATACCAAATATTGTTCGTTTTGCAGCTTTTCATCTGGGAGGATTGTCTGTTTTCTCGGTTTTATGTCACTTTAAATGATCTTTTTAGTTTTTGACTGTTGGACAAAACAATAGAAGGTATCGTCTTGGACTCTGATGACACATAATGTTGTTTTTTGCAGATTTGTCGGATTGCGTTTTTTTATATTTATTGACTGAAATAAACTATGAATAAGTGAATAAATGAGTCTCTTAAACACACATTGAGCTGCCAGTCTCACTGCGTTCATAGGAGACGACCTGTTGATTTAGTGCTGCGCCGTTGGCTCTGAGTGTGTGGTGTCCCAGAAGGAATTGATATACCACTGGATAACTCCACCTCCCTCCCTTCCTTCCTCCCTCCTTCCTTCCTTTCTTTCTTAGGCACGCCCCCACGGCTGCCTTCTGATTGGCCAAGGGGGCGGGCCTCCGTGCAGGGATCAGTTCACGCGTCGTTTCTTTTAGGTTCAGCCTCGCTCGCTCTGTTCTTCAGTCTGACTGAGCAGAGAGCAGGCGGTGGAGGAGGAGGTAGAGGAGGAGAGAGACAGAGAGAGAGAGAGAGAGAGAGAGAGAGAGGGAGAGAGAGAGTAGGCGGGAGGAGGGAAACAGCTGAGAGACGAGTGACAGCATGCAGCTAACGGAGAGTACGATGGTAGAGGACGGTAAGAGAAGGATTTGGTCTTTTGTGTATTTGCTTTTTGTTTTCTTTTGTTACTGCCTTTGTTTGTTGTTGTTGGCTTTCTCAGATTTTTCCTCTTCCAATTTCTCTATTTATGTAGTAGTTTCACACTTTTTTTCCTTTCTGTTTTTCTATTTTTCACCACTTTAATGTTGGTGCAACCCCCATCTTCTTTGAGTCTTCTTTCTGCACACAACCTAAATCTTTTAGTGTGTGTGTGTGTGTGTGTGTGTGTGTGTGTGTGTGTGTGCGTGTGTGTGTGTGTGTGTGTGTGTGCATTTATTCTTTCCCCTGTTGTTACTTTTGTTGCTTTTGTACCCTACAATTTGGGGAACTAGTGCAGTTGGTCCCCAGAAAGTTACTTACCAAGCAAGAAATACCAAAAACACTCTCTGGTTCCAGCAGCTCGGATGAGAGGATTTTCAGCTTTTCTGTTTATATTTTATTTTATTTTTTTTATTTTTTACATGTTGTCATTTTAATATTAATTTTTATTTGGATGAAAATGTTGCATTAGAGCTTTTTATAGACAAAATGTCTGTCTACTGTTGCAGCGATCTGGACTCTGATCTTACGCTGGTAAGCATCACCATGTGTGAGAGTGTGTGCTTTCACAGCCGTGACGCTGAAACACACCCCCCATACTGTAGATGCTCTCACACACACACACACACACACACACAACCTGCAACTCCTTACGTGTGTGTGTGTGTGTGTGTGTGTGTGTGTGTGTCCTTTGTCTGTTGAGGGGGAGGGAGGCTGCGCTGGCGGCCGCCTTTGTTCTTGTGCGCTCTCAGATTTTTATGCAGCAGTTGTGACTGATTGTTTTTTTTTACAGATTTAGTATACAGTTGCAATGCATTTGGGTAAAACTAATAGCTTTCATATTTTATGAGATTTTCACATTGTGTCCTCTGTGGTAGGGCGGTTGTCATGACGGAGTTTGGCTTGTTTTGTGCAGGACAGATGTTAAAGTATTGAGTGGTGGACTTTTGCAACAAAGGATGTGAATGTTGCTCCTGTTGATTTTTCGTAGTAGCTCTGAAACGAGAAGTCCTCAGCAAGAAGTAATGATTATTTTTATGATGATGACAATTTTTAAACTCAAGATCAATTTATCACTTTTAGTCATTTCTTTATTATGTGGTATGACCACATTTTCACTTGTTTCCAGTTCTTAGTTTTGTGGATTTGCTGCTTTTTTTAAACCTATCACTTAAAAAAAAGATGCTTGAAATGTTGCTCAAACAACTTCAGCAAGTTGAAGATATCCGTAACATTTTATGGATTTTGAATTGAGCCAAAAATGATTGGATTAATTGCAAAATAATATTTAGCTGCAGCCTGGTGACCAGGTGTCACTTATGTTAAAGTTGAATTGTGTGTGTGTGTGTGTGTGTGTGTGTGTGTGTGTGTGTGTGTGTGTGTGTGTGTGTGTGTGTGTGTGTGTGTGTGTGTGTGTGTGTGTGTGTGTGTGTGTGTTGTGTGTGAGACACACACACACAACACACACACACACACAAAGTGCTGACAGAGGGGAACGTGCAGATTGACAGCTTCAGCTGCACTAACTGAATGACTAACTGGCCGATCGCCGTGGCGATGTGAAAAAGGAGGGAGGAGTGAAAGGGTGAGAGAGAGAGAATAAATGTGAAGGCAGGATGGGTTGAAGGAGAACAAAGGGAACAGGTGTGTGTGAGAAGTAGATTGCATATAATATGTGTTAAGGTTGGTTGTGAAGATAACATTGTGGCCATAACTACAACTTGTCATTACTTTAGATGACACCTAATACATCAAATGGGAAGTATTTGGATAATTGAAGTATTTTTTTTTTTTTTAAATTCTCTGATGTCCGCTTGTTAAATGTGAATATCTTCTAGTTTCTTCTGTCCTCTGTGACAGTAAACTGAATATCTTGGAGTTGGGGACAAAGCGAGACAGTTGGGGACGTCGTCTTGGACAAAAGCTTCACCTTTTATTTATTTATTTATTTTTTTTTACATTTTGTAGAGAAAATATTTGGCAGATTAATCAACCATTAATATATTTAGTAGTTGCAGCCCTGAACTGCTCATTAAGTGTGTATTAAATGTCAATGTTTTAGCTTGCTTTTGCTGCCCCGAGTGGCCAAAAACAGCATTAATTATTACATTGGTCACTAATTTGATTCCATCCATCTTCGTCCTCTTATCCGGTATCGGGTCTCGGGGGCAGCAGCTCCAGCAGGGGACCCCAAACTTCCCTTCCCCGAGCCACATCAATTTGATTGACAGCTGTCAAATGCAATCAGAGAACAGCGACGTCCAGTCGTATGTGGCCGTGAACAGCAGAGTGGGGAGTGAAGCAGTGGGACAGGGGAGTAATGTCCATGTTACTGCACATGCACACAGAGATCATGTCGGGTATCACCAGTCATATTCAGCTCTCCCTGTGCATTGTGGGAATTCCCCCGCGTCTGTTTTCCTGTCAGCCATGTGTGCGTGTCGTCTGGTAATCGGCGAGGCCAGATTGTTCCAGGACGCTCAAGCTGAAGGACGGCGCTCCTCCGATGGTGTTTCTGGGTACATCAGCGGACTTTCCCGTGTGTGTGTGTGTGTCTGTGTGTGTGTGTGTGTGTGTGTGTGTGTGTGTGTGTGATTGCACTGCTGTTCCTTAAAGTGTATCCAGATGTGCCTGGAGACTTCTGAAACTTTGGTCTGCTCCAACATAGAGAAACTATGTGTGTGTTTTGGTATTGTGGGCCATGTTCATGCTAGCTCTGTTTGGCACATAGCAACAAACACGAGAGCTTCTGTTCTGTTTTTTCTTGGTTTTGTTGTTATTATTTTTCCAAAACTAAAGCTAGAGGCTGTCATATAACATGTTAACAAAGGATCTCCCCATATTCATAAAACCAAAAGGTTTCAAAGCTGCCATCAGTCCAGAGTTGACAGACCATGTATGGTTTGAGATTGTGTGTGTGTGTGTGTGTGTGTGTGTGTGTGTGTGTGGGGTGTCTGTAGTTTTGGTTCAGATTATTATTTTTATTTTTTAAACAAAAGAACAAACTTAACTTTTCAAATGTCTCAGGATGTCTAAACACAAGCTGCTGTACAAGATCTTTGTCTTTGTGCCATGAATCCATAAACAAGATTACTCAGTCTAAGCCAACCGTTGGCTCTGGGCAACAAAAACAATACACATTTTATTTTAAACAACGCAAATCTTTTTTAAGTGTGCTGTTTTTAAAATGCCTTGGCATCAGCCGTAGATCTGAAGAGTGTAAACCCAAAGGGAACAGTCGATATCTGTTAGATTTCCAACATTGTCTGCTGGGATAAGAACTACAGAAGAATCCCTGCAGCAGCTCAGCGGGACGCTGAGTTCAAAGACGGGAGAAACTTTACGAAAACAAGAGTGTCGGCAGTTGTAACAAACTCCCCTCTCCCTCCTCAGGACCTGAAATGTCTTAAAGGCAGCTGGTAACTTTTACTCTGCTTTAAGGCGCGTGTGTGTGTGTGTGTGTGTGTGTGTGTGTTGTGTTGCCTGACAGAATAATCACTGGGATGATGTATGCGCTGTAGTTGTTATGCTACTGTTTGTCTGTGTAATTAATAACAATGCGGTCAGCAAATGCACCGCTGCTGCGTTTTGTGGAGATGTAAAAACAGCTCCTGTGTTATTTGCATATGAAGTATGTCTGCATACCTGGGGACCTCTTGGGTTTTATGGTGTATTTAATTTGTGTGTGTGTGTGTGTGGGGTCAAACACAGCCAAAAATTCTAAAGTGATGAAATATGCGGAGAGTTTTGACTTGGTGTGACGATGCTTCGCTTCCTCTCCATCTGCAGTCATGTATGGATGGTTGAACTTTTCTGCAGAGCTGTAGTGCGCACACACACACAAACAAGGCAGCTTTATTTGTAGAGCACATTTCAGCAACAGGGCAATTCTAAGTGCTTTACACGAAAACAGTTAAAAAATAAAAACCGATGAAACACAAGAATAAAAGTTAGTGTTACAGTATAAGAAATTAAACATGAAAGAAATGAACATCATTTAAAGAAAGGCAACATCAAAAAGAACGGTCTTCACTCACTCACACACACACACACACACACACACACACACCAGGTCATGTTCCAATAATAACGCGTCGCCTCGTTCTCTCCTCCAGCTCTTCCTCCGAAGCCAGCGAAGCCGCCCTCGTCGTTCGGGGTGGGGGGGGGCAGCACAAATGGCACCAAGGACGGAGGAGCAGGAGGCTCCCTGCAGGAGGCCGAGTGGTACTGGGGGGACATATCCAGGTAAGAACACACTCCACACACATGCTGTGTCTTAACCCGTCTGTGCCGGATGCTTCGTGCCGACACATCACATCTACCGCCGGTTGCTGCGGTGCAACTCTGAACCTCCTGCCGGCCGCTGCGTGGCGCAGCGTTTTGTATTCGTCGGTCTTTTCATGACGCGTGCAGCAGAGAACGCACCGTCATTGGTTCAAATACACATGAGGGCGGGTCTTGTTGGCCATTTAAAGCCATGTGACCACCAACATGTACTGTGGTTTGATGAAAATCATGTCAGTCAACCAGACATACATGTGCGTTTGTTTATGAATTTTTGAGAGACGAGCGAGAAAATGGCTCCGACAGAGGAGCATTTTGACCGGCGGTAGACGTGTCGGCGCGAAGCATCCGGCACAAATGGGTCCCGCTTGTCACCGCCCTCGCTGTCAAAATGCTCCTCTGTCGGACAGTTTCTTGCTCGTCTCTCCAAAATTCATAAACAAACGCACGTGTATGTCTGGTTGATTGACATGATTTTCAGCAAACTACAGTACATGTTAGTGGTCACATGGCTTTAAATGGCCAACAAGACCCGTGTCATGTGTATTTGAACCAATGACAGTGCGTTCTCTGCTGCACGCGTCATGAAAAGACCGACAAATACAAAATGCTGCGCCACGCAGCGGCCGGCAGGAGGTTCAGAGCTGCACCGCAGCAACCGGCGGTAGATGTGATGTCGGCGCGAAGCATCCGGCACAGACGGGTTAAGATGAGAGGGACCTTTTGCTCTCAAACTGTATTGACGCTGCTGGCATTTTCCTCAAATGTCTAGTGTCATTTGAGCTCTACATAAGATACTTATTGTGTGGAAAAAGTATGTGAATGTGGTGTATGATGTGGATGAGTACATATTACATGGAAATCTGGTCCCTTAAGGGTGCACTACGAGTCCCTGCATGGTTTCAGTGGTCATTTTTGGTCTCAAATCTTAGTCCCCTCTCCTCGATCCGCTAGCTGCCTGCCCCCTGAACGCACCGTGAATACGCCCGGGCTCGGAAGACAACACGGGGCTCGTAAAAAACAAACGCTAGAGGCACAGGCTGTGCACCAAAATGCAACAAACCACGTTCCAGCCAATCACCGACAAGTGTTGCTCTAACCCCCACCCCCTCCCCCAACCATCTTGTCGGTGATTGGCTGGATATTAATCTTTGTTTTAAAGTTGCGATTGACAAGACATGGGTTGCAGATACTTGTTGGCATGGTTTCTATCTGTAGTAAGGACACTTAAAAGGACAAAACTACCTTTTTATGTTGTGTTTGTATTTTATAGCAGTAACCTGGTCAGAAACTAAAAAATAACAAAATTAACAACGTTGTGAGTTGATGCTTTTCTTCTGTTAGGGTCACGAAGGGTCATTTCTGCATGCGTGTCCGGCTGTGTTCTATTGTATGCACTCATTATGTATTCAGTAAATACTTTTAAACCTTTCCATGAAATATGTAGTTATTTTTTGTGTAAATCGTTTTAATAAAAAAAAAAAAAAAAAAGATGAGTCCCAGCTGTTTAGGCTGTGGTGACTCCCTTACCTTCTTAAGTGCAGGTTAGCTCTCAGACCCAATCCACACACATACTCAAATGATAACCACACCTACCTACAATGCAGACAGCCAGTCTGCCACCTTTAACACACACACACACACACACACACTGTTGGTCCAGCTAGTCACTCCCTACATCGTTTAATTGATGGACCGTTTACTTTGAGGCGTGTGGCTGCGGGGGAAAGTCCTCATCGCCTGCCACTGATAATTGAAGGCAGACTTTTCAAATAAAAACCATCTGTACACAAATTACTCAACCAACTCAAAGTCATCTTTTTTTTGTTCTTTTTGTCTTCAGGGAGGAGGTGAATGATAAGCTCAGAGACATGCCGGATGGGACCTTCCTGGTTCGGGACGCTTCCACCAAGATGCAGGGCGACTACACGCTCACACTGAGGTAAAGTCTTAGTTTAGTTGATATCCGAGTCATGAATGGAGTGTGTTTTAAAACCACGGGGGGGTTAATGGAGGCTGGAAGGAGTGGGTGATTACTTCTTCTACTCCACTTTTTATGTAGCCATCCCTCTAGTTAACTACAGATTGAGGGAAATCATGTGTTGAGAAGCATTTTGCCTACGCAGCAACCTGGTAAATTGGAGCAAATCGCCCACTTCCCTGGAAGTGAAAAGCTTGAGGAGGAACTAAGCTGGAACTAGAAGCTATTGAAGTGTGAATATTAAAGCTAATTATCTGTTCAGGGATGCATTCTCAGCATTTATGCCCTAAAACAAAGGGTTTGGAGACTAATCCTGTCTCCTCTTTTTCTTATTTCCGTGTTCAGGAAGGGGGGCAACAACAAGCTGATAAAGATCTACCATCGGGACGGAAAGTACGGCTTCTCTGACCCCCTAACGTTCAGCTCGGTGGTGGAGCTCATCAGCCACTACAGACACGAGTCTCTGGCTCAGTACAACACCAAGCTGGACGTCAAACTCATGTACCCCATCTCCCGCTTCCAGCAGGTCAGCATACGCTTTATTCACACCTGCACACATCCATCCATCCAGCAAGATACACATCGTCTGTTATGACTTTATTTAAAGGAAGGTCCAAAGTATTTACTGTAGAAAAATATCGGACGTGAGCTTGAATGGGAGCAAATCCCTGCAGCAGGTCCACCGTCTCGTGGAAAGCCTGAAACCAGAAGAGTGGAGGCTGCTAGAGGGGCAGATTAATGCCCGTGGGTTGTAAATGACATGTTTAGCCATCATATAGGTGTAATGTGTAGGCATTTACATCAACTGTAGTTATGTGCCCAGGCAGTTTTACAAGACAAGTTTTTAACTAGCAACATGGCTTAGTACTGTGTGTTGCTGTTTTTACTGTAAAGCACTTTGTGACCCCTCTTGTCTGTGAAAGGTGCGTTATAAATCAAGTTTACTTACTTACAATGCAGTGGGTGACTTTGAAGACAGTTCAGGTGTGTTCATGTTGTTTTCTGTGGTTTGGAATATTTGATTAAAGTCCTCTAGCGTTGACATATGTTCAGGTCACTGCTTATACAAATCGGATCATAATCAATAGTACAAGATGTTGCAAAAGTACGCTTTCTTTTAATAGTTTTCTCTTTCTATTAACTTCTACTACATTTTAAACACATTTCCAACCTTTGTCCCCTGTAGACCCCCACCCACCCCTCCTCCGAACCCGGCGGCTTGTGCTGGGCGTTTCCACTCCAAACTGCAGCGGCAGCAAGATTTCTGCTCGCTGAAATATTGCCCCGTTTGCCGGCCCCCGAGTGCCACGCTCCCTAAATAATTGCACACATCCGCGGTGTCAAAGGGCCGCTGTTGCATTTATTCCCTTCCTCCCCACTGCACTCCCTTTTGACAGGCGGGTCATTACTCAGAGCGTCGCAATATCTCCAAGCGTGCACACCTTGCCGTGCACCCCGGGGCACGGTGGGCGGTTAATTAACGAGCCTGTTCAGGAGTCACTCTCGCTGAGCAGAATCAGGGGTGACGGGAGCAAACACGCACATGCATCTCTTCATCTGTCCCTAAATTACAAAAAGCTCTTCATTCCTTCACGTCTAACACTAACAGCCTTTTCCCTTTTGCTGTCTGTGCACCGCTCGCTCTCCAATGCATTTTCATTTCTTGTCCTCAAACCCTCAGGACCAGCTGGTAAAGGAGGATAATATTGATGCCGTGGGGAAGAAGCTGCAGGAATACCACAATCAGTACCAGGAGAAGAGCAAAGAGTACGACAGACTGTATGAAGAATACACCAAGACCTCGCAGGTACACAGAGTGACTGAAGTGTTATGGTTTTAACAGAAAGGGGAAGAAAGAAACACTGATGGTGTTTTCTGTTGTGTCCACTCACGTACCACCGCTTCTCTCCTCCCTCAGGAGATCCAGATGAAGCGGACGGCCATCGAAGCTTTCAACGAGACCATCAAGATCTTCGAGGAGCAGTGCCACACGCAGGAGCGCTACAGCAAGGACTACATCGAGCGCTTCCGCCGCGAGGGCAACGACAAGGAGATCGAGAGGATCATGATGAACTACGAGAAGCTCAAGTCCCGGCTCGGAGAGATCCACGACAGCAAGGTGCGGCTGGAGCAGGACCTGAAGACGCAAGCCATGGACAACCGGGAGACGGACAAAAAGATGAACAGCCTGAAGCCCGACCTCATACAGCTCCGCAAGATCAGGGACCAGTATCTAGTGTAAGTACAGAAGACGTCATTACATATTAGTATGGCCGGCACGATTCAGGGGAAAGTGAATCACGAGATATATATATATATATATATATATTAGCTTTGAATTACTATCGCAATTCTCTGCCACAATTTTTCAAGATCAGAGGAATGAAAGTGATCATTTGTATTTGCAAAGAGCGTTGTAAGGAATCCAATCCATTTTTTTGTGGTAATTTGGTAAAAAAGAAACCCATATTTCAGATATAGACATTTATTTAAAGGCATTACATTTGAGCCGAGGACACCAGGAAGTTAAACAGATTTCTAGTACTGTAGTATTTACAGTTCTCTCTCTCTCTTTCAGCTGGCTCAATCACAAAGGAGTTCGTCAGAAACGAATTAACGACTGGCTGGGAATCAAGAACGAGAACACTGACGAGTGAGTCTCTTTTTTTTGAGTTTTTCATCCCCCCCTCCCTTCAAATCCTGCTACTGTGCATCTGTGTGCACAGAGCAACTGTTGTTACTGTATCCCGTCCTCTTTGTTCACCGTGTATCTGTTGTGTAACTGTGGGTGCAGAAGCTACTTTGTGACGGAGGAGGATGAGAACTTGCCTCACTACGACGAGAAGAGCTGGTTCGTCGGGGACCTGAACCGGACGCAGGCGGAGGAGCTGCTCATCGGGAAGCCGGACGGAGCGTTTCTCATCCGAGAGAGCAGCAAAAAGGGCTGCTACGCCTGCTCTGTAATGTGAGTACGCACAAGACGAGACCTTAGTGATCTCTCAGGCATGAGCCTTGAGTGCAGAAGTGCTGTTAGCATTACATTAGCTTTGATTAGCAGGTAGCATTTAGCCCCTCACCTCAAATGACTATTTTACAGTTGTTAGATATCAGAAATAACAACAGCTGCTTCACTGTACAGCGATTTAAAGACTTAATACTGGAAATGTACCGATTAAACAGTCTCCATTTTCCATGTGATTACTACAGTTACATAATCTTTTCCAGGAACCCTCCCAAGGGCAGTTTCTTTATAAGAAGAATATAACAGTTTGAGGGAATAACCTCAAAATGTGGACAGAAAGACATTTTAAATAGCTTTTTTGTTTTGTTTTTTGACTGGAGACCAAAGATCAGCTCTCTGACTATGTCTAACCAAACCTGTCCTCTGTGTCCTCTGTGTCCCCAGTGTCGAAGGCGAAGTGAAGCACTGCGTCATCTACAGCACGCCGCGCGGCTTTGGCTTCGCGGAGCCCTACAACCTGTACAGCAGCCTGAAGGACCTGGTGCTCCACTACCACCAGACCTCCCTGGTGCAGCACAACGACTCGCTCAATGTGCGCCTCGCATACCCCGTCTACACACAGATGCCCTCCGGCCGCAGATGAACCGCACCCACCCACAAGCCCACATAGACAACAAACCAACCCCCCTCTCGGCAAGGGGGGGGGTGGTTGACATACAAAGCAACCCCAACACCAGACCCGATGATAAAGATAGAAATTAAAACACTTGCTGCAACACACACGTCAGCCACCTTGGAGTTATATATTTTTACAAGAACATTTTCTGGAGGGCATTCTTTCTAAAGACTGCTTGATTTGCACAAGGAAGTTTTAAATGTTTGTGAATGTGAAGAAGAAAAAAAAAATAAGTGAAGGAAGGAAGGAAACTGAGTGGGAGACTTCAGAGTTTCAGGTTGACCCCGCTGCTACCTAAACTCCAGCTCAGACTCCAGATCCAGAAACTCAGACGACAACAAAACATTCCCAAAACTCTTCTATCTTTTTTTTTTTTGTTTGCTGTTATTTTCATTTTGCACCTCAGATGATTATATTGCGACTTTTTTTTTTTTTTTTTTTTCATGTTTCAGATGTTCTTCTGTTTCTAATAGCTTGGTTTGTGGTAAATGCGAGAGGAGATGATGTCAAGTGTCTGTCCCTCTCCATACGAGAAGCAAAAATAATGTAGCATAACGAGACAACGGACACTTGTTTCATCAAGTGTCCCTCCATGTAGACTGCTGCTGAAGGGTTTAGGGGGAGGGGAGGGGCACCACAGCGTGGTATTAAAAGAAGGCCAAAAGGCTTGCTTTTATACTAACTGGAGACGGGTTTTTGTATAATTGTTGCTTTGCAGGAACACAGTTTTTTAGTTTTTTTTTTTTTTTGCCACTGTGTACAAGGCGATGTCACGGATCAGAACCAGAGACCAAAGTTGGTGTGGAGAGGGAGGGCAAAGAAATAGTTTTTTTCCTTTCTTTTTTGTGAATGGAGAAAGCGTGAAGCAAAAGCAAGCGAATGGTGTGTTTGAAACCACACGTAAAACCGAGTTTTGGGCCAAGTGCTTGTCCACCAAAAAGCCTTTTTGGAAAACCAAATGGTACGTAAACCGGCACGCCGGGCGGGACCTTCTTTAAATACAGATGGCCGAGTAAGAAGCACTTAAACAAGTCCCATGTGTGACCCCGGCCCTCTGTACCTTCGCTCGACCGGCTTCCTCTGTGGAAGTCGAAAGCCAGAACTGAAAAGAAAGAAAAATAATTAATTGTCAGACATCCCCATTGGGCTTTCATGCATTTCTATTGTTGTCTGATATTGATAACTTGATCATTGAGAAAATAATTGTAAGTTTTCCAGTTTGGTATTTTTTCTGCTGCCTGTCGAGAGTGATGTGCTGCAGGTCTGCTGGACGTGCTGCAGGTCTGCTGGACGTGCATCAGGTCTGCTGGACGTGCTGCAGGTCTGCTGGACGTGCTGCAGGTCTGCTGGACGTGCTGCAGGTCTGCTGGCAGGCTCAGGCCCTCTTATTGGGAGTGGGACAACATAGAGTACAGAGTGCTGAGGTCACACATGTTGCTACACTCAAACCAGGCAAGAGACAAGGTTAGGGAACGTGAAACCCATTTTATGTGTGGTTTAAAAAACAAATAATTTTAAAAAAGTGACCGATGACATGACTGTGGGTCGAATAACTGGGACTGTTTTTGTAACAAAACCTCCAGAAATAATAAGCTTTGATTTAAATAAAATAAGTGTTTTATGTGTAACACAGAGAGCAGGTAGACGGAAGGCGACGTCCCGAGCCGAAGACACCGGCTTTAGAAGAAAAATACTGAAAACTTGAAAAGAACGTGCAATCTAGCGTTGTGTTAATGTAGTTCAGCAGAGAGACGCACTAAGGTCCGAGAGATAATCAACGTGCACAGTGGTGCTTTTGGAGGGAAAGTCACTTTTAGTTTAGTACGAATGCTTCGTTTCCTCTTTGTTTTTCTTCTTTTATGTTTCATTATTGTTATTTTTTAACTCAGAACTTCTTGCCGGTGCTTGACTTTATAACCAGTGGAAGCATTTTTTTTCTCTTTCAGACTAAAAAGAGCATCACACTATTAAACTAACGAGAAAAACACAACCAAGTTGCTTTTTTTTGTTTTCTTCTTCCGTGCAATTTAATATCAGAGATAAATCTCACCCATTGGTTGTTCCTTTGGAGAGACTCATCTGTGGCGTTTAACGGGGTCAGCTCTGTGTTACCCATAAGGGGGGCAGGGGGGGGTTGTAGTCCCCAGACAGTCCTCCCCGCTGCTGCCTGCCTGATTATCTGCAGCTATTTTAAGAATGAAAAGCAGAAAGTGTATGGAGGGAGGCGGGTGGATCTTGGCCCAGGTTTATGGCAAACAAGGCAGCTTTTCTTTATTCACCCCCCCCCGCCCTTTGCTAAAACTGTGATACCCCCCAGCATTTTTTATTTCATATATTATATTTATAAATACTCTCAAAAGACGCTGGTTACAAAGTCAAACAAAGCACCCTCCCCTCTCTGTCGTCTGCAGTGGTTTTTGTGGGACACACACACACACACACACACACACACACACACACACACACACACGTCTGAAGGAGTGCATCAGGTTGTAGGAAGAGGGCCATTGTTTGAGAAGCTGCAGAGGAGTTGTGAGGGAATGATACAACTTTGGTTGTACCCACCACATTTATCTTAACCCCCGTCTCAATGTCCTCCTCACCACCCGATAGCGTAGCAACCCTCGACGGTATCGCCGTTATTTAACCCCCGCCCCACCCTCCAGGCGAGGTTCGTGGGCCCAAAAGCCATTCGGAGACTGAATCGGTTAAATTTGGCCTGTTTTCAGACTGCTGCCCAGTCAGAACCATGTAACACTACTGCAGTAAACTGGTATTCCCGGGAAGGCTTAACCTGATCATGTACTGTAAGTTTTGACATTTTGTAACTGCTTTCTTTCTGTTATCCTACATTTTTGTGCATGTAGAGACTCAAAATTGGCAACATCAAAGAAAATCTGTTGGTATATTGATAAAGACGGGGTTTAAATAACACCGAAGGACACATTCTCCTCGTGTATAAAAAGATTTTGGTGATATCTTTTCAAATTTCTGCCATATAAACTTGGGTCTGTGTGTATGCACTGTGTAAAATGCACAAAGAAAGGAAGATGGAAACATCCAGTACTCACTGTGACTTCCAGATGTGTTGTCCCAACGCCATCCATCCCGAGTAGAGGGTTGGAGCAGACGTGGCTTGCAAGTGCCTAAAAAGTAAACAGTGTTAATACAGCTTGCAATGGTGTCTTTGGCACAGCAACAACTGCAGAAATCAAGCGTTTTGCATGTGAGGAAAGGCCAAATTGGATTTAGCTTGACGGGTACTGCTAGCCCCAGTGGTCCCAGTCTACCGTCCCAGTTCAGCTAAAGCAGGTGTGGAGGACGGGAGACGGTACCAACGCAGCTGGACGCAACAGCTGCAGCATAGAGACTGTGGCGAGAGGTTGGCTGTGTCCTATTTCAGGGGCCACTTTCAAATTCAGCCGAGAAATGTGACTTTTCTATTAATCCAGGAATTAATAGATGAGTGACTCCCATGTTTTCGGACTTTGCTTTGTTGCAAGATGTCAGATGCTTCTCCTACTTTTTGTTAATCCTGTTCCTTTGTATTGTTTTAGACCCCCAACATTAGTCCAAACTGCAGTTTTTCATCCTTTTTGCACAAACTGTGGCTACAAATATTACCGTGATGTTAACACAGATATTCAATCTAGTTTGTTTTTTTTTAGTCACAAGAATCAGACCCATACTGATACCGGAGTCCACTGCAGGTACCGGCATTCATATTGTGTGAATTAGCAATAACCCTGCAGAGGACTTCCACGTTGAGGCCTTTTCTTACGCAATGGGCATTCTTAAAAGCCATCTGCCTCTGAATTGGGACACAGCCATTTAGTGTTTTGTATCTGTCGCTGTCCACCCGGGACGTCTTTTGTTCTAGCTTTTGGACTAACAGGGGACAGCAAGGCGGGGTTTGTTGATATGATCTTGAATGTACAAAAAGGATCAGTCCGGGTCCAAAGCTGTTTATTTTTTCCTTTTATTTTTTTTTTAAGCACCACAAGTCATGTTCATATGTTCGTACAAGATAATCCAAACTCTCAAGGTACTATCGGAAATGCAGGCCCGTTTTGATTTGGCCGCCTTTTAGCGTCTCCTTCACGTTTCAGGGTCATTAACCCTCAGGAGTTTTTAGTTCACCATAGAAACGAACGAACACACAACAAAACCAGCGGAAAAAAAGAAGAACTAAATCAGGGTTTTTTCTGCATCTATACCTAAATCACATCACAATCAGTCCGTTAAGCTAGATCCCCACAACTTTGACTTTTGTAGTGTCCTCACTTCAAGAGGCTTGTCTCTCATGGCTCCCTGTAGCTTAGACACAGCGTCACCTCCAAAAGGAGGTCAGAGTCTTTCCCTCCATCACCAAAACAGTCTGAAGGTTTTATTTCTGTGTTTGTTTTATTAGCTGACCTGCTTTTCGAATGGGGAACTCAACAAAAAAAAAAACTTTTATTACTTGAACTATATTGCATTGCTCACTGATGAATGTCTTTATATGAAAATATACATTTATTAAAGAAAAACATACAACAAAAACACGAAGAGTTTCCTTTTGTGTAATGGTGAGCAGGGCCAAGGTTTTTAGAGTTTTATGACAGATGTACAGTATTCGTTACATGCAAAATGTAGAGCTACTTAGGAGGCGCTTTTTGAAACTTCTCAGAGATACGTTCAGATCTTTTCCTTCACAGAGGGCTGGTCTGAAATTGCACACATTATCATCTACAAGAGACATAGAGCTAAAAGATATTACAGTTTGAAGGTTGTTTTGAGTTGTAGTCGCTGTGCTTTGACTGTTTTTCATTTTCCCCTAAAACATTAAAACCAAAGATTTCAGTTCTTGTTAATCCTTCTGTTGATGATTATTGGAAATGGATGTTTCACTGATGTGTTTTTTTTGATATGATCACAACTTGGAAGATAAAACCATGTTTGAATGAGTGTCCCGTACAGCTAGCTAGGATTGTTGGTTGCTCTGTTCATCTGTGTTAAAAGACTTTAAACCGGTACTTTTGTGACATGTTAGGAAAGATCCATCTTTAAAATCTTTGTTCAATGATGTCCCGATGTAAAAACCAGGGCTGTAGTACTCGAGTCCGGTCTCGGACTCGCTAGTATATGGACTTGTCTCGGTCTCGGCCACTGGTCTTGCCCAATATGGCTTCTGGTCTGGACCGAGTCCAGGTGTCTTTATTATGTTGATAATAATATTGGAGGGAAAGGGAAACCCAAAATGATTGTCTTGATACTGTCATGCATAAGATCTTTATTCTGTCCTGGACTCGGTCTTGACTTGGACTCGCCATGTCCTGGTCCTGGACTTGTCTTGGACTCGACTAAGGTGGTCTTGACTACAGCCCTGGTAAAAATCAATCAGATGGAACTTGCCCTGCACTCTGTAGTCTGTGTGTTGGTATAAACTGACTTCTGTTGAGGATTTAAAGGCTTTCTCACTCATGCTACTACATATATTTGCACATGATGATCGTAGTTGGGAGTTAAGTTAGGTTTGCAATTTCAAACTTTCTGTGTTGAAAATGTCCTGCAGAAATCTCAAAAACAAACTCCTAAATAATTCAGAATAATTAAATTCAAGATTTGAATCTTGTTTTTTTTTTTTGGAACTTTTGGTGCTCCGTACATTTTGTACAGTTTAATTAGCTTCTTTCGGTATTTGATGCATTTAAAAAAAAAAAAATTAAAAAAATAAAACTCACCCGTCACACCGATCTATGATTTCAATTTGATTTTGATATTTACAAAAGAAGTCCCATAATCAAATTCAAAAGGTTGACATGTATCATAACCGTCCAATCAGACAACAGCAGCTTGCTACCAGAGATACGGAAGGTCAACGGGGTCAAAAGTGTTTGAAGGTAACATTTGTAATTTATGTCGAGTGGTTGTCTTTTTTTTTTTACACCCTTGATATGACAACACTTACAGATCTGAGGTTTCTGCAGGATGGTTTCCCTTCGCGTTTCACTCCACGACAACATGCAATACTCCCTTTTCTGTCAGCCAGGGGTTCGTGATAGAGGGGCGCATGTTGTCCCTCAGGTGCATCGGCCCCCACGGGGAAGGCGTTTCCTATAGTACAGAAAGAACAGCAGTTTACGAGAGTTATAGGGACAAACCAAAATATCTGTTTTGTCAAGTTTACTTTTACAGACTGTTTAGTTGAGTTTTCACTTTTGAAAACTCAGCTCTAACTCAAATAACTCCAGGAAACAGGCTTAGGTTCACTTCTCAGAAGATAAAGGTGCAGTCTCTGTAACAATAAAAGGTACAATAAGCCTACTGTTATCTTTGTACTGAGTTTCTATACTCACTACTACCCCAGGACTGTTACAATAGAAACTGTCTGTTGTTCTACTAGCATTATTACTACAAATACTACTACTCGCTCTCAAGCAGTTCTGCAAAGTTTTATTTGCAGCCAGGTTTGAATATCTTAGTGATTCTAAGCGAGGATTTGTGTTCTTATCACTGCTTATCTGATCACAGTACCCAGCACAGCTTTGAGGAGTAACAGCTTCTTATATATATATATATACACATACACAGTATATATATGGAACTTTTCAAAAAACTAACTACAAAACGTGTATATGACACCCACCCTTCCTTTCCCCCTTTTTGACATACGTACAGATCCAGCATGCATTTGGTACTCTTGACTGTTGTTTTTTGTGTATAAAAGAAAAATGGTAAAAAAGATGTCTTTAAAAAACAACTGTTATTTGTCTGTTTATGGTGTATTCAGATCTGAATTTGATATAGCAAATGTAACATCACTGCTTACAGCTGAAACAAGTTCCAGTTCTTTTTGTGTCTGTTGCATAATGCTATTACAACGTAATACTGAGAGCGGACCATATGAAAATGTATGTCTACTGTTGGCACATCAGATTAATACATACATGTTTAAGAACAATGTGCGAATGTCTTATTGCATCAATGTGGTAAACATGGCAGAAGACCTCTACGACACTGATCCGCACAAAATAATACTTTTTTAACTTTTCAGTGTCACGATAGTTCCCCTTCGAGGGGAACTCGAACTGCGTCGGTTAAGGGAACGCCTATAGTGTCGTAACCGACGCAGTGTCTCGTTCCCCTATCTCGGGGAACAAGGGTTACATACGTAACCCGAGACGTTCCCCTTCGAGGGGAACTCGAACTGCGTCGGTTACGACACTAAGGGAACGTCTATAGTGTCGTAACTCGGGGAACAGGGGTTACATACGTAACCCGAGACGTTTGCTTTAGGCCAACGGCACCCATTTGTGTCAAGTTCACCAAATTTGATCTTGATGTGAAACCTACATTCAAAATTACCGGCCTCTGATTGGAAACGTTTCATTCAAATGACTTTACTTTAAAATTCAAAAGACCTAATTCAAAGAGAGTGTGTTGATCATTTCCTCTTGTACATTTGTCATCGGGCCCTTTCTCAGTATTACCCTCTGCCATACCTGCTGCAGCCTTCTCTTGGTGTTCTATCTTTGAAATGGTTTTAGCCAATCACAGTTCACTTTACTTTCTTGTATCGGTTGCAATAGTTTGTTGGTTGTAGATTCTCCATTTGTTTATGAGCTGAACTTGTGCGTTTATCAGTGGAGCTCCACCATATTCAGTTCTCTTGCAGAATAAAGAAAATATTTTGTTCAAATACAAACATTTGACTGTCTGTATTGTTTTTTGGAAATTTTATTAAGAGTTTATAGCAACTATGATTATACCTATGATTATACCACTTATAAATAAATACATAGTATAGTATTTTGAAAAAGTGATGAAAATAGTATAGTATAATAGTATACTATGTATAATAGTATACTATGTTGAAAATAGGTATTGTATAGTACATCGTAAGTCATAAAAGGTCATAGTATAGTATTTTGAAAAGTGAAGAAGTCATAGTATACTAGGTTGAAAATAGGTATTGTATAGTACATCGTAAGTCATAAAAAGTCATAGTATAGTTTTTTGAAAACAGTGATAAAAATCATTGTATAGTACTTCATTAAAAGTAGTATAGTATGTCAGAAAAAAGTCATAGTATAGTATGTTGAAAATAGGTATTGTATAGTACATCATAAAAGATAAAAAAGTCATAGTATAGTATGTTGAAAGAAGTCATAGTATAGTATGTCATAAAAAAGTCATAGTATAGTATGTCATAAAAAAGTCGTAGTAAAGTATGTAGAAAAAAGTTATAAAAAAAGTCATAGTATAGTATGTCATAAAAAGTCATAGTATAGTATGTCATAAAAAAGTCGTAGTATAGTATGTCATAAAAAAGTCGTAGTAAAGTATGTAGAAAAAAGTTATAAAAAAAGTCATAGTATAGTATGTCATAAAAAGTCATAGTATAGTATGTCATAAAAAAGTCGTAAAGTATGTAAAAAAAAGTTATAAAAAAGTCATAGTACAGTATGTCGAAAAAAGTTATTAAAAAATTATAGTATGTCGAAAAAAAGAGAAGTCATAGTATAGTATGTCATAAAAAAGTCGTAGTATAGTATGTCATAAAAAGTCATAGTATAGTATGGCATAAAAAAGTCATAGAATTGTATGTCATAAAAAGTCATAGTATAATATCTTAAAAAAGTGATTAAAAAGTCATAGTATAGTATGTCATGAAAACGTCATAGTACAGTATGTCGAAAAAAGTCATAGTATAGTATGTCATAAAAAAGATAAAAAAGTCATAGTATAGTATGTCATAAAAAAGATAAAAAAGTCATAGTATAGTATGCCATAAAAAAGTCATAGTATAGTATGTCATAAAAAAGATAAAAAGTCATAGTATAGTATGCCATAAAAAAGTCATAGTATAGTATGTCATAAAAAAGATAAAAAAGTCATAGTATAGTATGCCATAAAAAAGTCATAGTATAGTATGTCATAAAAAAGTCATAGTATAGTATGTCATAAAAAAGTCATAGTATAGTATGTCATAAAAAGTCATAGTATAGTATGTCATAAAAAGTCATAGTATAGTATGTCATAAAAAAGTCATAGTCATAGTATGTCATAAAAAGTCATAGTATAGTATGTCATAAAAAGTCATAGTATAGTATGTCATAAAAGAGTCATAGTATAGTATGTCATAAAAAAGTCATAGTATAGTATGTCATAAAAGAGTCATAGTATAGTATGTCATAAAAAAGTCATAGTATAGTATGTCATAAAAAAGTCATAGTATGTCATAAAAAAGTCATAGTATAGTATGTCATAAAAAAGTCATAGTATGTCATAAAAAAGTCATAGTATAGTATGTCATAAAAAAGTCATAGTATAGTATGTCATAAAAAAGTCATAGTATAGTATGTCATAAAAGAGTCATAGTATAGTATGTCATAAAAAAGTCATAGTATAGTATGTCATAAAAGAGTCATAGTATAGTATGTCATAAAAAAGTCATAGTATTGTATGTCATAAAAAGTCATAGTATAGTATGGCATAAAAAAGTCATAGTATAGTATGTCATAAAAAAGTCATAGTATAGTATGTCATAAAAAGTCATAGTATAGTATGTCATAAAAAAGTCATAGTATTGTATGTCATAAAAAGTCATAGTATAGTATGTCATAAAAAGTCATAGTATTGTATGTCATAAAAAGTCATAGTATAGTATGTCATAAAAAAGTCATAGTATAGTATGTCATAAAAAAGTCATAGTATTGTATGTCATAAAAAAGTCATAGTATAGTATGTCATAAAAAGTCATAGTATAGTATGTCATAAAAAAGTTGTAGTAATGTATGTAGAAAAAAGTTATAAAAAAATTATAGTATGTCGAAAAAAAGAGAAGTCATAGTATAGTATGTCATAAAAAGTCATAGTATAGTATGGCATAAAAAAGTTATAGTATAGTATGTCATAAAAAAGTCATAATATTGTATGTCATAAAAAAGTCATAGTATAGTATGTCATAAAAAGTCATAGTATAGTATGTCATAAAAAAGAGATAAAAAAGTCATAGTATAGTATGTCATAAAAAGTCATAGTATAGTATGTCATAAAAAGTCATAGTATAGTATGTCATAAAAAAGTCATAGTATAGTATGTCATAAAAAAGTCATAGTATAGTATGTCATAAAAAAGTCATAGTATTGTATGTCATAAAAAAAGAGATAAAAAAGTCATAGTATAGTATGTCATAAAAAAAGTTATAAAAAAGTCATAGTACAGTATGTCGAAAAAAGTTATTAAAAAATTATAGTATGTCGAAAAAAAGAGAAGTCATAGTATAGTATGTCATAAAAAAGTCGTAGTATAGTATGTCATAAAAAGTCATAGTATAGTATGTCATAAAAAAGTCATAGTATAGTATGTCATAAAAAAAGATAAAAAAGTCATAGTATAGTATGTCATAAAAAGTCATAGTATAGTATGTCATAAAAAAGTCATAGTATAGTATGTCATAAAAAGTCATAGTATAGTATGTCATAAAAAAGTCATAGTATAGTATGTCATAAAAAAGAGATAAAAAAGTCATAGTATAGTATGTCATAAAAAAGTTATAAAAAGTCATAGTACAGTATGTCGAAAAAAGTTATTAAAAAATTATAGTATGTCGAAAAAAAGAGAAGTCATAGTATAGTATGTCATAAAAAAGTCGTAGTATAGTATGTCATAAAAAAGTCGTAGTATAGTATGTCATAAAAAGTCATAGTATAGTATGTCATAAAAAAGTCATAGTATAGTATGTCATAAAAAAGTCATAGTATAGTATGTCATAAAAAGTCAGAGTATTGTATGTCATAAAAAAGTCATAGTATAGTATGTCATAAAAAGTCATAGTATAGTATGTCATAAAAAAGTCATAGTATAGTATGTCATAAAAAGTCATAGTATAGTATGTCATAAAAAAGTCATAGTATAGTATGTCATAAAAAAGAGATAAAAAAGTCATAGTATAGTATGTCATAAAAAAGTCATAGTATTGTATGTCATAAAAAAGTCATAGTATAGTATAGTATGTCATAAAAAAGAGATAAAAAAGTCATAGTATTGTATGTCATAAAACGTCATAGTATAGTATGGCATAAAAAAGTCATAGTATAGTATGTCATAAAACGTCATAGTATAGTATGTCATAAAAAAGTCATAGTATAGTATGTCATAAAAAAGTCATAGTATAGTATGTCATAAAAAAGTCATAGTATAGTATGTCATAAAAAAGTCATAGTATAGTATAGTATGTCATAAAAAAGAGATAAAAAAGTCATAGTATAGTATGTCATAAAAAGTCATAGTATAGTATGTCATAAAAAGTCATAGTATAGTATGTCATAAAAAGTCATAGTATAGTATGTCATAAAAAGTCATAGTATTGTATGTCATAAAAAGTCATAGTATAGTATGTCATAAAAAGTCATAGTATAGTATGTCATAAAAAAGATAAAAAGTCATAGTATTGTATGTCATAAAAAAGTCATAGTATAGTATGTCATAAAAAAGTCATAGTATAGTATGTCATAAAAAAGTCATAGTATTGTATGTCATAAAAAAGTCATAGTATAGTATGTCATAAAAAAGTCATAGTATAGTATGTCATAAAAAAGAGATAAAAAAGTCATAGTATAGTATGTCATAAAAAAGTCGTAGTAAAGTATGTAGAAAAAAGTTATAAAAAAGTCATAGTACAGTATGGCGAAAAAAGTTATTAAAAAATTATAGTATGTCATAAAAAAGTCATAGTATAGTATGTCATAAAAAGTCATAGTATAGTATGTCATAAAAAAAGTCATAGTATTGTATGTCATAAAAAAGTCATAGTATAGTATGTCATAAAAAAGTCATAGTATAGTATGTCATAAAAAGTCATAGTATAGTATGGCATAAAAAAGTCGTAGTAAAGTATGTAGAAAAAAGTTATAAAAAAATTTCGAAAAAAAGAGAAGTCATAGTATAGTATGTCATAAAAAGTCATAGTATAGTATGGCATAAAAAAGTCATAGTATAGTATGTCATACAAAAGTCATAGTATAGTATGTCATAAAAAAGTCATAGTATGTCATAAAAAAGTCATAGTATAGTATGGCATATAAAAGAGATAAAAAAGTCATAGTATAGTATGTCATAAAAAAGTCATAGTAAAGTATGTCATAAAAAAGTCATAGTATTGTATGTCATAAAAAAGTCATTGTATAGTATGTCATAAAAAAGTCATAGTATAGTATGTCATAAAAAGTCATAGTATAGTATGTCATAAAAAAGTCATAGTATAGTATGTCATAAAAAGTCATAGTATTGTATGTCATAAAAAAGTCATTGTATAGTATGTCATAAAAAAGTCATAGTATAGTATGTCATAAAAAGTCATAGTATAGTATGGCATAAAAAAGTCATAGTATAGTATGTCATAAAAAGTCATATTATAGTATGTCATAAAAAGTCATAGTATAGTATGTCATAAAAAGTCATAGTATAGTATGGCATAAAAAGTCATAGTATAGTATGTCATAAAAAAGTCATAGTATAGTATGTCGAAAAAAGTTATTAAAAAATTATAGTATGTCGAAAAAAAGAGAAGTCATAGTATAGTATGTCATAAAAAAGTCATAGTATTGTATGTCATAAAAAGTCATAGTATAGTATGTCAAAAAAAAGAGATAAAAAAGTCATAGTATAGTATGTCATAAAAAAGTAATAGTATAGTATGTCATAAAAAGTCAGAGTATTGTATGTCATAAAACGTCATAGTATAGTATGTCATAAAAAAGTCATAGTATAGTATGTCATAAAAAAGTCATAGTATAGTATGTCATAAAAAAGTCATAGTATAGTATAGTATGTCATAAAAAAGAGATAAAAAAGTCATAGTATAGTATGTCATAAAAAAGTCATAGTATAGTATAGTATGTCATAAAAAAGAGATAAAAAAGTCATAGTATAGTATGTCATAAAAAAGTCATAGTATTGTATGTCATAAAAAGTCATAGTATAGTATGTCATAAAAAAGTCATAGTATAGTATGTCATAAAAAAGTCATAGTATTGTATGTCATAAAAAAGTCATACAATAGTATGTCATAAAAAAGTCATAGTATAGTATGTCATAAAAAAGTCATAGTATAGTATGTCATAAAAAAGTCATAGTATAGTATAGTATGTCATAAAAAGAGATAAAAAGTCATAGTATAGTATGTCATAAAAAGTCATAGTATTGTATGTCATAAAAAGTCATAGTATAGTATGTCATAAAAAAGTCATAGTATAGTATGTCATAAAAAAGTCATAGTATTGTATGTCATAAAAAAGTCATAGTATAGTATGTCATAAAAAAGTCATAGTATAGTATGTTATAAAAAAGAGATAAAAAAGTCATAGTATTGTATGTCATAAAAAAGTCATAGTATAGTATGTCATAAAAAAGTCATAGTATAGTATAGTATGTCATAAAAAAGAGATAAAAAAGTCATAGTATAGTATGTCATAAAAAGTCATAGTATAGTATGTCATAAAAAAGTCGTAGTAAAGTATGTAGAAAAAAGTTATAAAAAAGTCATAGTACAGTATGGCGAAAAAAGTTATTAAAAAATTATAGTATGTCATAAAAAAGTCATAGTATAGTATGTCATAAAAAGTCATAGTATAGTATGTCATAAAAAAAGTCATAGTATAGTATGTCATAAAAAAGTCATAGTATAGTATGTCATAAAAAGTCATAGTATAGTATGTCATAAAAAAGAGATAAAAAAGTCATAGTATAGTATGTCATAAAAAGTCATAGTATAGTATGGCATAAAAAAGTCGTAGTAAAGTATGTAGAAAAAAGTTATAAAAAAATTTCGAAAAAAAGAGAAGTCATAGTATAGTATGTCATAAAAAGTCATAGTATAGTATGGCATAAAAAAGTCATAGTATAGTATGGCATAAAAAAGTCATAGTATAGTATGTCATACAAAAGTCATAGTATAGTATGTCATAAAAAAGTCATAGTATGTCATAAAAAAGTCATAGTATAGTATGTCATAAAAAAGTCATAGTATTGTATGTCATAAAAAAGTCATTGTATAGTATGTCATAAAAAAGTCATAGTATAGTATGTCATAAAAAGTCATAGTATAGTATGTCATAAAAAAGTCATAGTATAGTATGTCATAAAAAGTCATAGTATAGTATGGCATAAAAAGTCATATTATAGTATGTCATAAAAAGTCATAGTATAGTATGTCATAAAAAGTCATATTATAGTATGTCATAAAAAGTCATAGTATAGTATGTCATAAAAAGTCATAGTATAGTATGGCATAAAAAGTCATAGTATAGTATGTCATAAAAAGTCATATTATAGTATGTCATAAAAAGTCATAGTATAGTATGTCATAAAAAGTCATAGTATAGTATGGCATAAAAAAGTCATAGTATAGTATGTCATAAAAAAGTCATAGTATAGTATGTCGAAAAAAGTTATTAAAAAATTATAGTATGTCGAAAAAAAGAGAAGTCATAGTATAGTATGTCATAAAAAAGTCATAGTATTGTATGTCATAAAAAGTCATAGTATAGTATGTCAAAAAAAAGAGATAAAAAAGTCATAGTATAGTATGTCATAAAAAAGTTGTAGTAAAGTATGTCGAAAAAAGTTATAAAAAAATTATAGTATGTCGAAAAAAAGAGAAGTCATAGTATAGTATGTCATAAAAAAGTCATAGTATTGTATGTCATAAAAAGTCATAGTATAGTATGTCATAAAAAAGAGATAAAGTCATAGTATAGTATGTCATAAAAAAGTCATAGTATAATATCTTAAAAAAGTGATTAAAAAGTCATAGTATAGTATGTCGAAAATTATTATTGTATAGTACATCGTAAAAGATTGAAAAGTCATAGTATAGTTGTCAAAACAAGTGATGAAGTCATAGTATAGTATGTTGAAAATAGGTATTGCATAGTACAATATAAAAAAGTCATAGTATAGTATGTCGAACAAAGTCATAGTATAGCATGTCGACAAAAGTGATAAAAAAGTCATAGTATAGTATGTCGAAAAAAGTAATAGTATAGTATGTCGAAAAAAGTAATAGTATGTCGAAAAAAGTCATAGTACAGTATATCAAAAAAGTGATGAAGTCATAGTATAGTATGTTGAAAATAGATATTGGATAGTACATCATAAAAGATAAAAACGTCATAGCATAGTATGTCGAAAATTATTATTGTATAGTACATTGTAAAAGATTGAAAAGTCATAGTATAGTTGTCGAAACAAGTGATGAAGTCATAGTATAGTTTGTTGAAAATAGGTATTGCATAGTACAATATAAAAAAGTCATAGTATAGTATATCGTAAAAACGTCATAGTACAGTATGTCGAAAAAAGTGATAGTATAGTATGTCGAAAAAAGTGATAAAAAAGTCATAGTATAGTATGTCAAAAAAAGTAATAGTATATAGTATGTCGAAAAAAGTGATAGTATAGTATGTCGAAAAAAGTCATAGTATAGTATATCAAAAAAAGTGATGAAGTCATAGTATAGTATGTTGAAAATAGGTATTGTATAGTACATCAGAAAAGAAAAAAAGTAATAGTTTAGTATTTTGAAAGAAGTGATATTATAGTATGTCGGAAAAAGTGATAGAAAAAGTCTTAGTATAGTATGTAAAAAAAAGTCATAGTATAGTATGTAAAAAATAGGTATTGTATAGTACATCGTAAATGATTAAAAAAAGTAAGTATAGTATGTCAAAAAAAATGATGAAGTCATAGTATAATATGTTGAAAATAGGTATTGTATATTACATCATAAAAGATGAAAACATAGTATAGTATGTCATAAAAAGTCATAGTATAATATGTTTAAAATAGGTATTGTTTAGTACAATATAAAAGGTAAAAAAGTCATAGTACAGTATGTCGATAAAAGTCATGGTATGCCATTTCAAAAGAAGTCATAGTATTGTATGTTGAAAAGTCAAAGTACTGTATATTATGTCCAAAAATTGAGAAAAAAGTCATAGTAATGCATGGGGTATCAGGACGTAAACATAAACCAGATGTTATTGGTATGTGAAAAGAAGAACAAGAAAAAGGATGAATAAAAATCCTCTCTAACTTAAATGTTTACAATACAAAACACAATACTCACAGCACCCCTGCACCTAATGTCACTAATACAAGTCAAACCTGCGGATGCAAGAAAGAAATCAGCTTTTAACTCTCAACCCTGGCCCAATTCGACACACGCTCATACTCTGATGTACTCTGATGCAAACACTTCAGGTCTGGCAGCTGCCCTGAGCTGCAATCAATCAGGCTATTTGAACTGGAGGCACACTTCATTGACACTCCTCGATTGGCCGATCAGCGGAGGCATGCCGCACTAATCAGCTTCCTCCTCCAGGAAGTGGGCGGGACTTCCAGTGTCCATCCAAACAGCAGCACGGGAGGGCATGATTGCATCTCACATGTAGCACACGCAATTAAACACATACACGAGGGTGCCGACGGCAGCCGTAACACAGTCATAGTACAGTATGTCGACAAAAGTGATAAAAAATTCATTGGATAGTATGTCGTAAAAGATCGAGAAAGTCATAGTATAATATGTTATAAAAAGTGATAAAAAAGTCATAGCAGAGTATGTCGTAAAAGATCAAGAAAGTCATAGTATACTATGTCATAAAAAGTGATAAAAAAAGTCATTGGATAGTATGTCGAAAAAGAGTGATACAAACAAAAAGTCATAGTATGGTATGTCGAAAACAGTCAAAGTATATTATGTCCAAAAATTGAGAAAAAAGTCATAGCCATAGTATGTTGAAAAAAGTTATATATAAAAATCAGAGTATAGTATGTTGAAAAAAGCCATAGTGCAGTATTTCGAAAATAAAGTCTTAGTATTATATGTTGAAAAAAGTGATAAAAAGTAATATTATGTTATGTTGAACCAAGAGATAAAAACGTAAAAGTATAGTATGTCAAAAAAGTTGTAGTATAGCATGTCGAAAAAAAATCATAGTATAAAAGTCATAGTATAGTATGATGAATGAAGTAATAAAAAGTCTTAGTATGTCGAAAAAAGTCAAAGTATATTATGTCCAAAAATTGAGAAATAAGTCATACTTTAGTATGTCAAAAAAATATATAAAAATGTCATAGTATAGTACGTCGAAAAAAGTCATAGTATGGTATTTAAAAAAAATATTAAAATGTCATCGTATAGTATAGTATTTTGAAACAAGTGATATAAAAAGTCAGAGTATGTCAAAAATAAGCAATAAAAAAGCAATATAGTATGTTGAACAAAGAGATAAAAAGTAAATGTATAGTATATCAAAAAAGTCATAGTGTAGTATGTTGAATAAAGTAATAGACGGTCATAGTATGTCAAAAAGATTGATAAAAAGTCATAATATGGTATGTTGAAAAAAAGCCAAAGTATATTATGTCCAAAAATTTTGAAGAAAGTCATAGTAAAGTATGTCAAATAAAGTCATAAAACAAAGTCATTGTATAGTATGTTGAAAAAAAGTCATAGTATACTATGTTGTTAAAAGTCAGAGTATACTATGTTGTTAAAAGTCAGAGTATACTATGTTGTTAAAAGTCATAGTATAGTATGTTGTTAAAAGTCAGAGTATACTATGTTGTTAAAAGTCAGAGTATACTATGTTGTTAAAAGTCATAGTATAGTATGTTGTTAAAAGTCATAGTATAGTATGTCAAATAAAGTTATAAAACAATGTCAGAGTATAGTATGTTGTTAAAAGTCAGAGTATACTATGTTGTTAAAAGTCAGAGTATAGTATGTTGTTAAAGGTCAGAGTATACTATGTTGTTAAAAGTCATAGTATAGTATGTCAAATAAAGTTATAAAACAATGTCAGAGTATAGTATGTTTTTAAAAGTCAGAGTATAGTATGTTGTTAAAAGTCAGAGTATAGTATGTTGTTAAAAGTCAGAGTATAGTATGTTGTTAAAAGTCAGAGTATAGTATGTTGTTAAAAGTCAGAGTATACTATGTTGTTAAAAGTCAGAGTATACTATGTTGTTAAAAGTCAGAGTGTAGTATGTTGTTAAAAGTCAGAGTATAGTATGTTGTTAAAAGTCATAGTATAGTATGTTGTTAAAATTCAGAGTATAGTATGTTGTTAAAAGTCAGAGTATACTATGTTGTTAAAAGTCAGAGTATAGTATGTTGTTAAAAGTCATAGTATACTATGTTGTTAAAAGTCAGAGTATAGTATGTTGTTAAAAGTCAGAGTATAGTATGTTGTTAAAAGTCAGAGTATACTATGTTGTTAAAAGTCAGAGTATAGTATGTTGTTAAAAGTCAAAGTATACTATGTTGTTAAAAGTCAGAGTATAGTATGTTGTTAAAAGTCAGAGTATAGTATGTTGTTAAAAAGTCAGAGTATAGTATGTTGTTAAAAGTCAGAGTATACTATGTTGTTAAAAGTCAGAGTATAGTATGTTGTTAAAAGTCAAAGTATACTATGTTGTTAAAAGTCAGAGTATAGTATGTTGTTAAAAGTCAGAGTATAGTATGTTGTTAAAAGTCAGAGTATAGTATGTTGTTAAAAAGTCAGAGGTAAAAGTTATGTTGTTAAAAGTCAGAGTACAGTATGTTGTTAAAAGTCATAGTATACTATGTTGTTAAAAGTCATAGTATAGTATGTTGTTAAAAGTCAGAGTACAGTATGTTGTTAAAAGTCAGAGTATAGTATGTTGTTAAAAGTCAGAGTATAGTATGTTGTTAAAAGTCAGAGTATACTATGTTGTTAAAAGTCAGAGTATAGTATGTTGTTAAAAGTCAAAGTATACTATGTTGTTAAAAGTCAGAGTATAGTATGTTGTTAAAAGTCAGAGTATAGTATGTTGTTAAAAGTCAGAGTATAGTATGTTGTTAAAAGTCAGAGTATAGTATGTTGTTAAAAGTCAAAGTATACTATGTTGTTAAAAGTCAGAGTATAGTATGTTGTTAAAAGTCAGAGTATAGTATGTTGTTAAAAGTCAGAGTATACTATGTTGTTAAAAGTCAGAGTATACTATGTTGTTAAAAGTCAGAGTATACTATGTTGTTAAAAGTCAGAGTATAGTATGTTGTTAAAAGTCAGAGTATAGTATGTTGTTAAAAGTCAGAGTACAGTATGTTGTTAAAAGTCAGAGTATAGTATGTTGTTAAAAGTCAGAGTGTACTATGTTGTTAAAAGTCAGAGTACAGTATGTTGTTAAAAGTCATAGTATACTATGTTGTTAAAAGTCATAGTATAGTATGTTGTTAAAAGTCAGAGTACAGTATGTTGTTAAAAGTCAGAGTATAGTATGTTGTTAAAAGTCAGAGTGTACTATGTTGTTAAAAGTCAGAGTACAGTATGTTGTTAAAAGTCAGAGTATAGTATGTTGTTAAAAGTCATAGTATACTATGTTGTTAAAAGTCAGAGTATAGTATGTTGTTAAAAGTCAGAGTACAGTATGTTGTTAAAAGTCAGAGTATAGTATGTTGTTAAAAGTCATAGTATACTATGTTGTTAAAAGTCAGAGTGTACTATGTTGTTAAAAGTCAGAGTACAGTATGTTGTTAAAAGTCAGAGTATACTATGTTGTTAAAAGTCATAGTATACTATGTTGTTAAAAGTCAGAGTATAGTATGTTGTTAAAAGTCAGAGTATAGTATGTTGTTAAAAGTCAGAGTATAGTATGTTGTTAAAAGTCAGAGTACAGTATGTTGTTAAAAGTCAGAGTATAGTATGTTGTTAAAAGTCAGAGTATAGTATGTTGTTAAAAGTCAGAGTATACTATGTTGTTAAAAGTCAGAGTGTACTATGTTGTTAAAAGTCAGAGTATAGTATGTTGTTAAAAGTCAGAGTATAGTATGTTGTTAAAAGTCAGAGTATACTATGTTGTTAAAAGTCAGAGTATACTATGTTGTTAAAAGTCAGAGTATAGTATGTTGTTAAAAGTCAGAGTATACTATGTTGTTAAAAGTCAGAGTATAGTATGTTGTTAAAAGTCAGAGTATACTATGTTGTTAAAAGTCAGAGTATAGTATGTTGTTAAAAGTCAGAGTATACTATGTTGTTAAAAGTCAGAGTATAGTATGTTGTTAAAAGTCAGAGTATACTATGTTGTTAAAAGTCAGAGTATAGTATGTTGTTAAAAGTCAGAGTATACTATGTTGTTAAAAGTCAGAGTGTACTATGTTGTTAAAAGTCAGAGTATAGTATGTTGTTAAAAGTCAGAGTATAGTATGTTGTTAAAAGTCAGAGTATAGTATGTTGTTAAAAGTCAGAGTATAGTATGTTGTTAAAAGTCAGAGTATACTATGTTGTTAAAAGTCAGAGTATAGTATGTTGTTAAAAGTCAGAGTATAGTATGTTGTTAAAAGTCATAGTATAGTATGTTGTTAAAAGTCATAGTATAGTATGTTGTTAAAAGTCAGAGTGTACTATGTTGTTAAAAGTCAGAGTATAGTATGTTGTTAAAAGTCAGAGTATAGTATGTTGTTAAAAGTCAGAGTATAGTATGTTGTTAAAAGTCAGAGTATACTATGTTGTTAAAAGTCAGAGTATAGTATGTTGTTTAAAGTCAGAGTATAGTATGTTGTTAAAAGTCATAGTATAGTATGTTGTTAAAAGTCATAGTATAGTATGTTGTTAAAAGTCAGAGTTAAAAGTCAGAGTATAGTATGTTGTTAAAGTACTATGTTGTTAAAAGTCAGAGTACAGTATGTTGTTAAAAGTCATAGTATACTATGTTGTTAAAAGTCATAGTATAGTATGTTGTTAAAAGTCAGAGTACAGTATGTTGTTAAAAGTCAGAGTATAGTATGTTGTTAAAAGTCAGAGTGTACTATGTTGTTAAAAGTCAGAGTACAGTATGTTGTTAAAAGTCATAGTATACTATGTTGTTAAAAGTCATAGTATACTATGTTGTTAAAAGTCAGAGTATAGTATGTTGTTAAAAGTCAGAGTATAGTATGTTGTTAAAAGTCAGAGTATAGTATGTTGTTAAAAGTCATAGTATAGTATGTTGTTAAAAGTCATAGTATAGTATGTTAAATAAAGTTATAAAACAATGTCAGAGTATAGTATGTTGTTAAAAGTCAGAGTATAGTATGTTGTTAAAAGTCAGAGTATAGTATGTTGTTAAAAGTCAGAGTATAGTATGTTGTTAAAAGTCAGAGTATAGTATGTTGTTAAAAGTCAGAGTACACTATGTTGTTAAAAGTCAGAGTATAGTATGTTGTTAAAAGTCAGAGTATAGTATGTTGTTAAAAGTCATAGTATAGTATGTTGTTAAAAGTCAGAGTATAGTATGTTGTTAAAAGTCAGAGTGTACTATGTTGTCAAAAGTCAGAGTATAGTATGTTGTTAAAAGTCAGAGTATAGTATGTTGTTAAAAGTCAGAGTATAGTATGTTGTTAAAAGTCAGAGTATACTATGTTGTTAAAAGTCAGAGTATAGTATGTTGTTAAAAGTCAGAGTATAGTATGTTGTTAAAAGTCAGAGTATACTATGTCATGGTGATTCCATTCATCCAGTCCATGGTTTCCCTTTTTTAACATCAGTATTGGACAAAACTTTCCTGCTATTGAAAAACAACAAACTTTCTTTGTAATCACAAGTAGAATGGAGCTTGTGCGTGTTTCCGATCCCGTCGGGTGAAATCGACAGTGTGTGAGCTTGACTGATTCCTCTATAAATGATTCCTGCCACGGCATTAATCCCGACGCTGCTGCCGTGAGAGTAGCCCTCTCTGCCGACCCTCACTATTTCTCCCAGCAAGTATCCACATCATTATTCTGCTCTATTTACAGCTTAATTCTGATGCCTCGTTTTGAAAATGGAGGCCGTGGCCCCCTCTGTGGACTCACAGCACACAAACCTTGAAACACAGGGTGGGAAACCCCAGGGGGGCCAACTCTTAAAAGCATAGACTCCGATTTGATCTCCTTTCACTTTCGCACTTTGAATTACAAATTCCATTCAATTAATTTTACATTTTCGCTCCATTTCCCTTTTTTTTGAGCGTGTTAATTAAAAGCGGGGAGCGAGATTCAGCGCGGCTGTAATTAGATCTGGGCGAGACATTAAACAGAGCAGCAGGGCATGAATCACCGCACTTTAAAGCTTCATTTTTCCTTTTCCTCGCTGACGGACGTGCGTTGACATGTGCCAATCAAATCGCAGGAGCACACATGCAGACACACACATAATACTGTGGCTGTCATATTACAGATCTACTGTAATATAGTCACGAACACACGCACAATACATATGAAATACTGAACAATAATTCCTTAAACGCACCCTCTTTAATGGCTGACATTTATCTGTGCAGACTCACACACACACGGTAGATTACATGCTGTCACCTTCACTGGCTCAATGACACACACACACACACACACACACACACACACACACACACACACACACACACACACACACACACACACACACACACACACACACACACACACACACACACACACCTCATCTAATTATCATGGTGAAAGCCGTCCACTCAGTGTGTTGTAGTATTTAATGTAGTTTTGCTTTGGGATTATGATTACTGATCAACATGCTGACATTTTAACGTTAGCTGGTGGAGCTGCAGGTAACTAACGACTTTATATACTTTTTATAGTTTAATATCATTTTGGCTCCGTGAGCTATATTAACAGATGTAAGGAACATTAAATGTAAATCAATCAATCAATAAAATTTCATTTGAAGTGTAAAATCACCATTAAATGTGGTCTCTGTGCACTTTATAGTTAAAGGAACCAAAAAACAGGGCTGTAGTCAAGACCACCTTAGTCGAGTCCAAGACAAGTCCAAGACCAGGACTAGACAAGTCCAAGACCAAAATTGTTTGAGTCCGAGTCAAGACAGAGTCCAAAAAGGTTTGAGTCCAAGACAAGACGGAGTCCAAAGAGGTTTGAGTCCAAGACAAGACCGAGTCCAGGACAGAATAAAGGTCTTATGCATGACAGTATCAAGACAATCATTTTGGGTTTCACTTTGCCTCCAATATTATTATCAACATAATAAAGACACCACACAAAGCTCTCGATCTAACGGGCAATTTTCGTTCCTACCCTCACCGATTGTCATGAAGGCTGGGTCATGACCGAAAGAACGAGATCCAGGGTACAAGCGGCCGAAATGGGTTTCCTCAGGAGGGTGGCTGGCGTCTCCCTTAGAGATCGGGTGAGAAGCTCAGTCATCCGAGAGGAGCTCGGAGTAGAGCCGCTGCTCCTTCGCGTTGAAAGGAGCCAGTTGAGGTGGTTCGGGCATCTGGTAAGGATGCCTCCTGGGGGGGTCCGTAGGGAGGTGGTCTAGGCACGTCCAGCTGGGAGGAGGCCTCGGGGAAGACCCAGGACTAGCTGGAAAGATTATATCTCCAACCTGGCCTGGGAACGCCTCGGGATCCCCCAGTCGGAGCTGGTTGATGTGGCTCGGGAAAGGGAAGTTTGGGGTCCCCTGCTGGAGCTGCTGCCCCCGCAACCCGACTCCCGGATAAGCGGATGAAGATGGATGGATGGATGGATAAAGACACCTGGACTTGGTCCAGACCAAAAGCCATATTGGGCAAGACCAGTGGCCGAGACCGAGACAAGTCCGAGTCCAAATACTAGTCCGAGACAAGTTTGAGACCATAGAAAAACGGTCTCGAGTCCAAGACCGGACCCGAGTTGTACAGCCCTTCCAAGAAATAACAGCAACAAAATAATTGAACAGCAATGAAAGCATTAATAATGAACAACTCAAAACCAGAGGTGGGTAGTAACAAGTTACATTTACTTGAGTAAGTTTTCGGAAAAATTGTACTTCTAGGTATCTGAAGTCTCTTTAATATAGACCTTAGTGGTCCCCTAATACTGTATCTGAAGTCTCTTTTATATAGACCTTAGTGGTCCCTAATACTGTATCTGAAGTCTCTTTTATATAGACCTTAGTGGTCCCTAATACTGTATCTGAAGTCTCTTTTATATAGACCTTAGTGGTCCCCTAATACTGTATCTGAAGTCTCTTTTATATAGACCTTAGTGGTCCCCTAATACTGTATCTGAAGTCTCTTTTATATAGACCTTAGTGGTCCCTAATACTGTATCTGAAGTCTCTTTTATATAGACCTTAGTGGTCCCTAATACTGTATCTGAAGTCTCCTTTATATAGACCTTAGTGGTCCCCCTAATACTGTATCTGAAGTCTCCTTTGGTCCCCCTATGTATAGACCTTAGTGGTCCCCTAATACTGTATCTGAAGTCTCTTTTATATAGACCTTAGTGCCCCCTAATACTGTATCTGAAGTCTCTTTTATATAGACCTTAGTGGTCCCTAATACTGTATCTGAAGTCTCTTTATATAGACCTTAGTGGTCCACTAATATGCATATTAAGGTAAAAAAAAACCTCATAAAGTGACATTTTCATGCCATGGGACAAAATTAAGCAATCTAATATGATTAAGTAAATGTTCTTCTGTTGGCCCAATAGTCAATCAAGACTACTGCAGACCACTTTTACTTTGTATTGTTTGGGATTCTTAATTTGCCATTAGAGCCAGATTAATATGGGATGGATTCAAATTCATTCAGACTATGAACTCTACTCCAGCATAGTTGAACAAAAATAGGTTCCAATGCCCGACTTAAGTAACTTACAAATAGAAACGCCAGACATTGTTGGCCTCTTTTTCGGAGGCAGGAGTGAACATGAGTCGTCTTCAACAGTTCTTGTGTTCTGGTTTCAGAATGAAGTCAGACCAGTTAACATACTAAATAGGATATAGGCTCAACAGGACGACTTTTGACCTGGAAATTATGATGTTGTTCAATGATGTATTAATTTTTAGGCATTTAATTGTCAATTGGCTTGAGAAATAGTGTATTCATATATATACACTGTATATATAGTATATAGTATATACATTGACCTGTAAAGGGCACAACTCATGAAGTAAATGGCAAACATTATTATAACAACTTATTAAACAAAAGAAATGGTTGAAAAATATCTCCTACAAAAGTGATGACATTCAGAAAAAAATCCTAGATTCAAAATGTCTTCACGTGTGCTTCTCTCACTGTCACGTTGCCTGCGGGCTTTTACTTTATAATTCTTTTATTTTTCTCTATACATTGTTCCCATGGCAATCTGAAACTCTCCATCAAGCTGCATTTTTGCAACTTCATCACACTGTTTTGTGGTGTATATTATTGTGTGGAATTGTATTTTATATATACCGTATATACTGTATATATACTGTATGTACTGTACATATAAGCCGGTGAAGGAATCATTTTCAGTCTAGTGCTCTTCCTGTAACCCGTGATTTCTAAAGGCTGTGACCAGAAGTCAAACAAAGAGCCAGATACTTTTCCCTTTGTCTGTACGACCGCCTCCATCACAACCACAAGCACACACTGGACACATGTGACTCCATACACACAAAGGCCCATCACGGTCTTTTGTTCTCCGTACCATCACAGAAGTTAATTGCCTCGTACGGGCCCATCTTGCATTGATCATACAGAAACCTTAACACTACCAATTAGCATGCCAATTAACAGAGCTTCATCAGGGCTTAGGAGAGATCCAGATCCTGTCGCAGGCACTTCATCTGCAGCCTCAGGAGAATGAGATATATCTGCAGGTATGTTGTTTGACAAGATTAATGACTTAGATCTACAGATCTGGACCAGGACAGCTGGCGGAGAACAAAAGAGCTTCATAAAGAAGACTCCTAATCAATGTATGGATGAGCAGGCTTTGGTTCCACTCCTCATCTGTTTGCTCGTGATCTCTGTCATCTGTGATGTCAACATTAAAACACAGACACACTGCAGCATTGAATCGTTTTGAAATCAACATTATATTCATAGCTAGGTCCAAGCACTTAATAGTAATGTGTTACTTGGAATTTTAAGGATTTCCCTCATGTCTTTTCCATTAATTCCCACATTCACGGGAAGTACCAGGAGCAGCTTGGAAGTGCAGACCAACCCAGTAGGAACAGCTGATTTTGGCCACACTGTATTTCAGGATCATGCGAAACATGCAAAAATACTTTTTCCCCACACACGACAATTACCTAAGCCACAGAAGACATTTCCACTTGTTGTTTTTTGTACCTTTTTTCCCCATTCTTAAAGCCGGACGTACAGTAGTCACGTGTATCCTGCCGTTAACTTTTGATTCTTGCAAGATTGTCAAGCCATAAACGTTTATGACGTAACGCTTCTCTGAGTAAGTGTCATTCGGTTTTGTCATGACAAGTTATGGTTAGGGTTAATGTTAAGAGTGAAGTTTCCAGCCAAAGTCAACCACCACACACCAAACTGTATCCATAAACAATTTCTTGAACTGTACAGAGATTCAATTCCTCATAAACAGCCTATCCAAGACAATAATTAGCTAATGACCTGGAAACACCGGAATATATATATCTCCAACCTGGCCTGGGAATGCCTCGGGATCCCCCAGTCAGAGCTGGTTGATGTGGCTCGGGAAAGGGAAGTTTGGGGTCCCCTACTGGAGCTGCTGCCCCCGCAACCCGACTCCGGATAAGCGGATGAAGATGGATGGATGGATGGATAAAGACACCTGGACTTGGTCCAGACCAAAAGCCATATTGGGCAAGACCAGTGGCCGAGACCGAGACAAGTCCGAGTCCAAATACTAGCGAGTCCGAGACAAGTTTGAGACCATAGAAAAACGTTCTCGAGTCCAAGACCGGACTCGAGTTGTACAGCCCTTCCAAGAAATAACAGCAACAAAATAATTGAACAGCAATGAAAGCATTAATAATGAACAACTCAAAACCAGAGGTGGGTAGTAACGAGTTACATTTACTTGAGTAAGTTTTCGGAAAAATTGTACTTCTAGGTATCTGAAGTCTCTTTAATATAGACCTTAGTGGTCCCCTAATACTGTATCTGAAGTCTCTTTTATATAGACCTTAGTGGTCCCTAATACTGTATCTGAAGTCTCTTTAATATAGACCTTAGTGGTCCCTAATACTGTATCTGAAGTCTCTTTTATATAGACCTTAGTGGTCCCCTAATACTGTATCTGAAGTCTCTTTTATATAGACCTTAGTGGTCCCTAATACTGTATCTGAAGTCTCTTTTATATAGACCTTAGTGGTCCCCTAATACTGTATCTGAAGTCTCTTTATATAGACCTTAGTGGTCCCTAATACTGTATCTGAAGTCTCTTTATATAGACCTTAGTGGTCCCTAATACTGTATCTGAAGTCTCTTTATATAGACCTTAGTGGTCCCCTAATACTGTATCTGAAGTCTCTTTTATATAGACCTTAGTGGTCCCCTAATACTGTATCTGAAGTCTCTTTATGTAGACCTTAGTGGTCCCCTAATACTGTATCTGAAGTCTCTTTTATATAGGCCTTAGTGGTCCCCTAATACTGTATCTGAAGTCTCTTTTATAGACCTTAGTGGTCCCCCTAATACTGTATCTGAAGTCTCTTTTATATAGACCTTAGTGGTCCCCTAATACTGTATCTGAAGTCTCTTTAATATAGACCTTAGTGGTCCCCTAATACTGTATCTGAAGTCTCTTTTATATAGACCTTAGTGGTCCCCTAATACTGTATCTGAAGTCTCTTTTATATAGACCTTAGTGGTCCCCTAATACTGTATCTGAAGTCTCTTTTATATAGACCTTAGTGGTCCCTTACTGTATCTGAAGTCTCTTTTATATAGACCTTAGTGGTCCCCTAATACTGTATCTGAAGTCTCTTTTATATAGACCTTAGTGGTCCCTAATACTGTATCTGAAGTCTCTTTTATATAGACCTTAGTGGTCCACTAATACGCATATTAATGTTAAAAAAACCTCATAAAGTGAAATTTTCATGCCATGGGACAAAATTAAGCAATCTAATATGATTAAGTAAATGTTCTTCTGTTGGCCCAATAGTCAATCAAGACTACTGCAGACCACTTTTACTTTGTATTGTTTGGGATTCTTAATTTGCCATTAGAGCCAGATTAATATGGGATGGATTCAAATTCATTCAGACTATGAACTCTACTCCAGCATAGTTGAACAAAAATAGGTTCCAATGCCCGACTTAAGTAACTTACAAATAGAAACGCCAGACATTGTTGGCCTCTTTTTCGGAGGCAGGAGTGAACATGAGTCGTCTTCAACAGTTCTTGTGTTCTGGTTTCAGAATGAAGTCAGACCAGTTAACATACTAAATAGGATAAAGGCTCAACAGGACGACTTTTGACCTGGAAATTATGATGTTGTTCAATGATGTATTAATTTTTAGGCATTTAATTGTCAATTGGCTTGAGAAATAGTGTATTCATATATATATATACACTGTATATATATATATATAGTATATACATTGACCTGTAAAGGGCACAACTCATGAAGTAAATGGCAAACATTATTATAATAACTTATTAAACAAAAGAAATGGTTGAAAAATATCTCCTACAAAAGTGATGACATTCAGAAAAAAATCCTAGATTCAAAATGTCTTCACGTGTGCTTCTCTCACTGTCACGTTGCCTGCGGGCTTTTACTTTATAATTCTTTTATTTTTCTCTATACATTGTTCCCCTGGCAATCTGAAACTCTCCATCAAGCTGCATTTTTGCAACTTCATCACACTGTTTTGTGGTGTATATTATTGTGTGGAATTGTATTTTATATATACCGTATATACTGTATATATACTGTATGTACTGTACATATAAGCCGGTGAAGGAATCATTTTCAGTCTAGTGCTCTTCCTGTAACCCGTGATTTCTAAAGGCTGTGACCAGAAGTCAAACAAAGAGCCAGATACTTTTCCCTTTGTCTGTACGACCGCCTCCATCACAACCACAAGCACACACTGGACACATGTGACTCCATACACACAAAGGCCCATCACGGTCTTTTGTTCTCCGTACCATCACAGAAGTTAATTGCCTCGTACGGGCCCATCTTGCATTGATCATACAGAAACCTTAACACTACCAATTAGCATGCCAATTAACAGAGCTTCATCAGGGCTTAGGAGAGATCCAGATCCTGTCGCAGGCACTTCATCTGCAGCCTCAGGAGAATGAGATATATCTGCAGGTATGTTGTTTGACAAGATTAATGACTTAGATCTACAGATCTGGACCAGGACAGCTGGCGGAGAACAAAAGAGCTTCATAAAGAAGACTCCTACTCAATGTATGGATGAGCAGGCTTTGGTTCCACTCCTCATCTGTTTGCTCGTGATCTCTGTCATCTGTGATGTCAACATTAAAACACAGACACACTGCAGCATTGAATCGTTTTGAAATCAACATTATATTTATAGCTAGGTCCAAGCACTTAATAGTAATGTGTTACTTGGAATTTTAAGGATTTCCCTCATGTCTTTTCCATTAATTCCCAATATTCACGGGAAGTACCAGGAGCAGCTTGGAAGTGCAGACCAACCCAGTAGGAACAGCTGATTTTGGCCACACTGTATTTCAGGATCATGCGAAACATGCAAAAAAATATTTCCACACACACAACAATTACCTAAGCCACAGAAGACATTTCCACTTGTTGTTTTTTGTACCTTTTTTCCCCCCATTCTTAAAGCCGGACGTACAGTAGTCACGTGTATCCTGCCGTTAACTTTTGATTCTTGCAAGATTGTCAAGCCATAAACGTTTATGACGTAACGCTTCTCTGAGTAAGTGTCATTCGGTTTTGTCATGACAAGTTATGGTTAGGGTTAATGTTAAGAGTGAAGTTTCCAGCCAAAGTCAACCACCACACACCAAACTGTATCCATAAACAATTTCTTGAACTGTACAGAGATTCAATTCCTCATAAACAGCCTATCCAAGACAATAATTAGCTAATGACCTGGAAACACCGGAAAATAATACACCGTTATCGCTATTCAACCAAATATAAATTTCACAATGGCCACCACAAAATAAACAAGAAAATCGTGTCCCTGTTGAATCAATAGATCAAAATAACGTGAGTGCTTCATGAACTGACGTGGGACTGGGTTGTACAGTGTTACCGATGTTTCTTACTGAAATGCACCTTGGGAGTCTTACTTTACCTCTGTACATATCTGTAAAATCTCTACTTATAGTAATACCCAAACTGTATATTATATTCAGTACATATCCAGCTGTAAATCTTGCTCACAATACTTGTTATCTATATTTTATATTCATAGGACAAACCCATCTGTAAAATTCTGTTTATAATGGTATTAATTTCTATATTTATTCAGTACATATCCATGTCCTGCACTCATGGAACCAGTGTATATCCTGTACCGGCTGCTATTGCACTTCTGGTTAGACCCAAACTGCATTTGGTTGCCTTGTACCTGTACCTGTGTAATGACAATAAAGTTCAATCTGATCTAATCTAATAATCTTATGTTTGTAAGGCTACAGGTTCTTAGCTTTGACGTTATATCAAAAACACAGATATTTTCTAACAGTTATTCATCTTTTGTACTGTACTGACGATTGAAAAGGAGAGTTTTAGTTAAGGGTAACCCTCTTCCATCCAAGACGTGAAGTGTTCCAGCTGTCGTCCAACATTGGCTATGCAGAAAAGAAAGAAAAGGACTTTTACTGCAAGAACCTTGGGCGCCTGAAACTCCTCCAACTATGCAGCTCTATTTAGCCCATGCACACTTCTTAGCACTCAATAAAAGTTTCCACGTCATTATTCCTGCTTCTTGCTGAATTGTTCTGTGCTTTTTGACTGTCAGAAGGCTGAGTGCAGGCTCAGCGGATCGTTACTTAAAGAAACCCTTCATCAACTGTTTTCTGCTGTTGATCTCAGCCCTTTTCTTTTCAATCAGACTTTTGAGATGCTTTTGATAGCGTCAGCCGCAGCGCTCACAGACAGTTTTGTGTCAGTTTCTGTGCAACAAAAGCTTTCATTCCTCACAGCTATAACAGCTCGCGTTTGTCTCATGACTGCTAAGTGTCTGAGAGTGTTGAATGTTTGCGTTTATGGGCTTCTAATTAGCACGCTCGCATCCTAATGGGAGATTTAATTAGTGGGTTTAATTTTCCACATGAAAGTTAGTTAATATATAATGTATAGAAAAACCATTAAAGGCATTGGTTTGGTTTCAGAAGTGGGGGAACATTAAAAAAAATTGTTATTGGTTCTCTACATTCCTGTATTATTAATGGACCACACTGCACATGAAAACTAGGGCTGGCGAGATTAAGTTTCATGAGGCGTTGAAGCTTTCCAGCAAATTGGTTTGCAGAGATGTTAATATCTCAAAGCTTCATGGCAGTGTAAATCGGGAAGATACAAGGGCGCAGCGGACACGGGGTACGAGGGGGTCCCCCGCACCTTCCACCACGGTGCTCTCCATCCCCCACAGTTACAACTTGCTGAGTGAATTTGAAAGCAGCAGAAGTAGGCGAGTGTGCACCTTACACAAGTTGTGTCAGTTGATTGATAGAATCGTATAGATATAGGCTATAATAAAATAATAGATGGTTAAAATATATATAAAAAGAATGGAGCAAGAAAAACTCATTAAAATATGCCATTATAAGATCAGTGTATATGATAGACTAGTGGCAATAGAATGTGCTAGAGGCTATCAAATGATGGCAAAAACATTTCCAGGGGTGCACATCCCCGGCCCCCTCTACACTGTCCAGTTAAAATGATATACCCACAAGGTGCACCAGTAAATGGTTGATTGCAATTTTATGGAAATGTCTGTTTCCACTGACTATAAATGAAATGTACGCTACTTAGAATCCGTGATTTGGAGAGACAAATGAGAGAGAACAACATTTTTCATCCTCCTGGACAGTCTGTCCCCATCAGATGGGCAATTACAGCTACGCCCCTCGGCAGATATTGTTAGCCACACAGGAAAATGGACCCACAGATATACGACTCTGGTACGTGAAATGCAATGGTTTTATGAGCAAGCTAATAAATTCACAGGCAACAGTGTAAAAAACACAGCAGACAAAAGGAAATCCAGAAAAACAGGCAATGGTCAAAATCCAGGGAAAACAACAGGAACTCCGAATACACAAGGACACAAGGAGAACGCTCTTAGGCCAGGGGAAGACTTAAATACATGAGACAGGCGAGACAATGAGACACAGGTGCAACACATTAGGGCAGGGACAGGATGTCTCTCCCCGATGTGAGTCGAGTGCAGATTTGAGTCGTGCAATGCGTCACTTTGTGACAAGTAGCATACAAGATGCTAACAAGAGACTCCTGTAACGTCCATACAGTAAACACAACAAAGGCTGTCAGTTGAATGGCGTTTTGAGCTAACGTTAGCATAGCATCAACCATAGATAGCTACAACGTTTCTGAAATGATTTCCATCTCCTGTTATTGTTTGTAATGAGAAAACTTTATTATTTCATGGTTTTGTCGATACACGATCCGTTCTGCGCATGTGCAACATGTTAACGCACGCGCAGATGATAATCATGAGGTACGAGGATTTACAACACTGCATGATCTGTTCCCCAGTAGCGGTCTGCTGTTAGCCTCCACCGGGAAGCTAACAACGCTAGGTTAGCTAACAGCTAATTCGGCTAACTGCTAGCTGACAGTTTGATTCAGCCTAAAATAACGTTACTCAAACTAAACAGCGGGGAAAGCACCTACAGCTAAATTAAGACTTTACAGTAATAATAAAGACAAGTATTGAGTGATTGTGTTTTAACCCGTCTGCGCGGGATGCTTCGCGCCGACACATGACATCTACCGCCGGTTGCTGCGTTGCAACTCTGAACCTGCAACCCTGCAGCGTTTTGTATTCGTCAGTCTTTTCATGAACGCACTTCTTGACGTCATTGGTTCAAATACACATGAGGGCGGGTCTTGTTGGCCATTTAAAGCCATGTGACCACCAACATGTACTGTAGTTTGCTGAAAATCATGTCAATCAACCAGAAATACAGTACATGTACATGTGCGTTTTGTTTATGAATTTTTGAGAGACGTTCGAGAAAATGTCTCCGACAGAGGAGGACTTTGACAGCGAGGGCGGTGACAAACGGGACCCGTTTGTGCCGGATGCTTCGCGCCGACACGTCTACCGCCGGTTACTGCGTTGCGCAACTCTGAACTTGGTTCACAATCGACTCAACATGATGACGTTTTATATAAAGTTTTTATTATTTTTGAATCTGAGGGACTTTAACTGCTAATTGTCTGATTTAAAGGGTTATTCTGTACAGAACACGTGTTGGGGGCTGATAGTGACGTTTAGAAGTCAGAGAGACTAAATCTGATCAGATCACGGATCATCTCCAGTCTGTTGTTAATTAAAATCAGCAACAGATCACATGTAGAACACTCTGAGAGCTACTCTGTCATAATTATAACAACTGGAGACTGGGTACAAGATGATATGTGGGTCTGATTATATTTTATGAAATCGGGATTGCACCACAGTGTTTTGGTCACTTCCTGTCCAGCCTGAAGGTGGCTGGAATCGGCTGGAAACTGTCCGACTTTACCCCCCTTTACAGGCGAGGCGCAGTTCATCTCCAACGAGCCTAATGTGACCGAGACACTCGCCCACGCGTAAAAACAGCACATCTGATTCATAGTTTAATAATTTATAAACCATAACAGCTATCGACTCACCAACAGTTGCGTCTAAAACCTGACGAGTTAGCGGTCCCGGAGGTCTCTTCCGGGTCCTTCTAGCCCCTACAGGTGGTTTTCTATCCAGCCTGGAATTCATCGCGTTTTGGCTCACTTGTGCCGCTAGCTCCCCCTGCTCCGTCTCTCCTCTGTGTCTGTGTCTCTTGTATGGAAGTCCAGAGGGGACAAACAGGCCAATAGGCTGTATGGAAGGCAAAAAGAAGCACAATTTTAGACACGCAAATGCATTGCTGTGGGTGTAATATCAATAAATATGACATTATTATGTCATCACTGGGTGCTAGATGAGACTTTTGGACACCACACTACTGCACTAAGTGCAACCTGCACGACTGGTTTATTTACATTTAGAATATTATTTAAGCAGTTGCAAATTTTTGTTTACCCATCCTGTACATATTCAAATATTTGTTCTTTTATTTTATTTTATTCATATTATTATTTCATGTATATTGTATGTATGTATATTTTTCCTAGCATTTCATTTATATTTATATTCTGTGCTATGTGACTGTTTTTGCTGCTGTAACACTGGAATTTCCCATTTTTCTTGGGATCAATAAACATCTATCTATCTATCTGTTATTATTGGCATAAGTAAATGTAATAAGGGCAAAAGCGTCTGGATTTTCTTTGAAAAAATGTCTGTATTTTGTCAACTGTTCAAGTTATGATTATTTCTTCACAGTGTGACTCCCAAGACATATGAGAAGTGTTTTAGAGACTAAAATGACTTATTTATTATTTATCTGTCTGTGATATTAATACATATCTGGAAGATTCATGTTCTGTTTTATTTATTTATTTATTTGTCTTTAAGGTCCTACAACCATTTTTAACATGCAAGTGACCTCACTGCAACCCAAATATTCTACTAACCCAGTTTGTCCTGAAAATAATGATGTTCATATCTTGACTGTAGACAACTATTAATTAGAATCAGTGGTTAGATTTGCATTTAATAATAAGCATATTTCACAATCAGCTTTATTTGCCAGCTATGAGGACACACAAGGAATTCTTCTTTGGAAACAGTGCGCTTACACATACAGAATATTAACCAAAAATAATCTGCCTTTGGGCGTGCATTTAGCTCCAAAACCCTCCGCCCGTCAGAGGGTAGGGCAGTCGTAGCTGGAGGGGTGAAACGTGCAGTTAAAAAGTTAATGAAGAACTGTAATAATTGAAGATAAGGGTATCAACATTTTTATCAACTCAGACCTTCTGTGCTCTGGATTTGGGCAGCTAGAGTTAGAGGACACTGTTAGGAGAGATTTAATAAGTAAATAAAACTGAGACTCAGAGCCAATGCCAGGATTTTAGAAATGCTAAAGTCAAGAGTTGAAATCCCAAAACATGTACATATTAATGAGTTTTTTGTTAGTGGAGCAGTAAACTCAAACAACAAAACTGTATTCCCTTGAATCAGAAAATAACAAGTCAAGATTCTCTTCCTCCTTCTCTCCATCTGTAAGCAACCTCATTCCATTAATGCATGTTACTAACTCAACTTCTTCCCTTTCCCGGAATCTTGTGCTCTCTCACCCCCGTAGCCTTGTGCTCTCTCGCCCCTCTCATCTCTCCTCCTATCGCTTCCTGCAGGTGGTTCTGGCTCTGGATCTGTGGTTGGAGTCACCTGCTGCCTCCATGTTCCTGCTTGACACCCTCTGCTACAAGTATGCAAGTAAGTAAGTAAGCAAGTAAGTATGCAAGTAAGTAAGTATGCAGGTAAGTATGCAAGTAAGTAAGTATGCAAGTAAGTATGCAAGTAAGTATGCAAGTAAGTAAGTATGCAAGTAAGTAAGTAAGCAAGTAAGTATGCAGGTGCAGGCAAGTAATAAAGTAAAGAAAGTATGCAAGTAAGTAAGTATGCAGAGTAAGTAAGTATGCAAGTGAAAGTAAGTGTACAGGTAAGTAGAGAGTATGCAATTAAGTATGGTATGCAGGTAGTATGCAAGTATGCAGTGAGGTATGCAAGCAAGTATGCAGAAGTAAGTAAGTAAGCAAATGAGAAGTAATATAACAGAATAAATAGTATGCAAGTAAGTAAGTAAGCAAGTAGTTGCAAGTAAGTATGCAAGTAAGTAAGTATGCAAGTAAGTAAGTAAGCAAGTAAGTATGCAAGTGAGTATGCAAAAAGTAAGTATGCAAGTAAAGTGAAAAAGCATGTGCGGGGCGGGGTGGAGTGCAAGCAGGTGAAGTATGCAGCAGTGCGTGGGGTGTGGGTGCGCAAGTAAGTATGCAAGTAAGTAAGTAAGCAAGTAAGTAAGTAAGCAAGTAAGTAAGTATGCAATTAAGTATGCAAGTCAGTCAGTCTCTCTCTCTCTCTCTCTCTCTCTCTCACTCTCTCTCTCTCACCCCCAACCGGTGGAGGCAGATGCCCCCCCCACACCCTGAGCCATGGTTCTGCTTGAGGTTTCTGCCTCTTAAAGGAAGTGTTTCCTGGCCTCTGTGGCCTAGTGCTTGTTCTTGGTGGGAACTGTTGGGTTTCTGTAAATAACATCCCAGAGTCCGGTCTAGACCTGCTCTTTATGGAAAGACCTGGGAGATAAATAACATCCCAGAGTCCGGTCTAGACCTGCTCTTTATGGAAAGACCTGGGAGATAAATAACATCCCAGAGTCCGGTCTAGACCTGCTCTTTATGGAAAGACCTGGGAGATAAATAACATCCCAGAGTCCGGTCTAGACCTGCTCTTTATGGAAAGACCTGGGAGATAAATAACATCCCAGAGTCCGGTCTAGACCAGCTCTTTATGGAAAGACCTGGGAGTCCGACCTGATGGAAAGCGCTGTTTGTTGTGATTTAGCGCTATATAAATAAAATTGAAGATTTATGGTTTTATTTCCCAACATGAGGTCTAAATCTTGTTTCACACAGCCCCTCCACACTGCCAGGAGTCCTGGTGAAAAGATACTATGACTAAATATAGTGGAAGCCTTAAAATGTGTTTTATTGTCCAATCTCAAATCCCACATGGCTGCTTAAAGCGCCAAAATTCCCAGAATAAAAACCCAAAGGCATGACCTCAGCGTCCTCACTGTAACTGCTCAAACTGGAGTCTCCTTTCAAATCCCATATTTAAATACCATTTAAAAGTGTAAGACAATACATGTTAAGTTTTCCATCACACTTGTGTTGTCTTCCCGTCAAAAAAATGTGAAAATCCACACTTTTTTTGACACTTTTTATCGATGTTTTTAACATTTTCTTACGTTTTTGTCCCTTTTCTCAACACTTTAGACGCTTTTTTTCTCAATGTTTGCCATTTTTTATGTTTTCAACACTACGTAACTTTAGTTTTACAGTTATTTTTGGAATTTATGGTCATTAGACCTAATTTTTAGGAAATTATACCTAATGTTTGAGTTAGAAAAGCAGAAATTAGGAATTATTGAGACTAAAATTAAAGGAATGGATGTTGATGATAATCACAGACTGGAATATGTCAACTTTTACTCAATACTATTTCAAAACCACTTCCATTTGTTTTACAATGCTATAAAATTGAATAAGACACCCCAAAATGAATGAAAGTAGAGATTTGTACTTGGCAAAGAGCGTTGGGTGGAATCAATCATGTTATTTTGGGGCATTAAAAAGAACATTGATATAGGACAACGGGTCAATTAGACCCGAGGACAACATGAGGGTTAAGGAGCATTCACTCCTATAATTTGGCAGATCCAGGGGGTGAAGTTGCATCATATAGCATTTTTCTATTGCTTAGGTTTGCATTCACACTGCACTTTTTCACACGCACAACCAACAAATGTTACACGGTCGAAACGGTTGGACAGAATATCCGAGTGAAAATCTTCAACAGTTCTGGTCTCAGAAATAATGGCACAACCCCAAATTTATAACGTCTTGGTTAATATTTTAGAAGGAGAACAATGTGAGCAGCTGACAGACAGCAAGGGAGAGAGAGAGGGAGGGAGAGAGAGAGGGAGAGAAAGAGAGATGATGATGTTACACAGACGATGAGCGACGTGTGCTCAGAACATCTTATGGATCTGAAAGTCCTATAAATCATATATAAGGTGCCAAGTTGCCCCCTCACTCTGACATCTCTCCATTAGTGCATGTAGGTACTGAGCATGTGTGTGTAGTTCAGGCCTGTGTGTAACAACAACAGAGTGTAAACTGTAATTTGCCCTTGTGGGACTAATAAATATATATATATATATATATATATATATATATATATATATATATATATATATATATATATATATATATACATATTATCAAGGTTGAAATTGCAGGCTAATTAATGTTCTGTTTTTTGGTATACTTCTTGCATTTGGGTCGGATTGCGTTTCTCACCTGAAATGAACTGACCTCTAGACTTGAACCTAAAGCAGTTCCCACCTGGCAACTGGATTAAGACTAAGACTAAGATTAAGGACTGGGGGTGGCAGTAGCTCAGTCCGAAGGGAGTTGGGTTGCAAACCGGAGTGTGGGCTGGCACAAATCTCTACTTTCATTCATTTTGCGGTGTCTTATTCAATTTGTCCGACAATTATTCCTTTAATTTTAGTCTAAATAATTCCTAATTTCTGCTTTTCTAACTCAAACATTAGGTATAATTTCCTATAAATGAGGTTTATTGACCATAAAACCCCAAAATAACTGTAAAACAAAAGTTAATAAGTTAGTGTTATGTCAAAAAAGTGACACACGTGGGACAAAAAAATGGGAATGAAATGAAAAATGGGACAAAAAACGGCGGTAGGAATGTGTTGTCTCACCGGTTGCTATCAGAGAGCCACACACTCGTGCAGTCTTTTGGATTTTTTTTTAATTTTTATTCTTCAAAACCTCTGTGGTTTGAAGTTTAGTTTCAGTTCTACATTCCTGTGTTGTGACATCAGACGTATTAGTGTTAATTAATTAATTAATACCTCTCCGTGCTGTTTATTCCCGATTTTATTGTCGTTTTGTAATGGAAAAAAAATTACTTTTAAGCATGATTTCACACTGTATGTCCTATAATATGCATGTGTTGATTATTCATATAATTATTCACAATGCTTTGCATGGCGTATGACTTTGGAATCTCTTTGTGGGTCCTCCCTTATTTATTAATCTGTTAATAACAGAGTTGTTATGTAAATTTTAGCCTTGCTTAATTTTCTTGTCTTCTTTTTGTTTTTCGCTTGTTCTCATCTATTTTTTTTAATTTTGTTCCAGGAAGCACTTTGGGCTCCATGCTTGCACTTTATAAATAAAGTTGAGTTGAGGTGATGATGCATTACATAAATTGTTTAAAACTATAATTACCTTCTCTGTTACTGTATCTCTGATAGCACGACTCTATTCCTGCAGTTGAACTTGTAGCCATTATACTAAAATGCATCATGTTCCCTGGAGGAAGACAGATTTGCCTGTTGATTGACAGCTGTCCAGTATAAGGGAGTCACATAAACTATATTCAGTGTGCATTCTCCAGCAGAGACCGTATGGTACAAAAACAGCCAGACTGCTGACTTTTCAGCGTGCACAACTGGCTTTCAGGGTCACTGCCTGCAGCAGGTTCACTCCCCCGCTCCCAAATCAGCATCACTGTAATGAGCTTTTGCTCTGCATACCACTCATCCATCCATCTTTCTCCAAATATCCACTGTTTTCCCTCCATCCCTACCTCAATCTTTCCCACCAACCCCAACTCATCTTCCCACAGCCTTTCAGCACAGGGGGAATTAGGGGGAGCGGGAGGGTCTAGCACGCTCTTAAGGCACAGCAGGCCACCACAGAGCACGGCGGTGGCGACAGGGGAATAAATTAGAGGCAGACTCAGAGAATAATAAAGTGATAATGAGTTGCAGCTGGCCACCGTGCCAACCCCGGGCATAGCCCAGCGAATATTTACCACCCTGCTAATAAGTCGCAGTGAGGAGTGAAGCAGCGGGCACGCCAGGAAGGGCAAGGGGCCGTCTACGAGACAGAAGAAAGCAGATGAATAAGAAAATGAAGAGGAGGAGGTTGCAGAGTTGCACACTAAGCAGAATAGACACACAGGTATTCAACAGAAATACACACGACTATGCTCAGGGGAATTCATATATGCAGGTACTTACACGTTTACATATATACACACTCACTAACACCAAACAATTGTGTACTGCAGGGTAGTAGACTGTATCTTTGTGTGTGATTCACATACTGTGCATTTTTCTTGCATGCATATAATGGATATTTGCATTGCATTTGCATATATGTATTGCACATGCTTGTCTGACTACCTAAACAGAAGCCTAAATCTCCATACTGTATCTGCTTATGTCTTAATCATCATGATTTATGTCTTATGACTCTGCGTACCTCCTCCATATGTATCAAGGCTTATTTATGTACTGTATATATCCATGTTTACATACATTAAACATGTTGTTGACAACATTCAAATATATATTCACTCAGTCAGAGTGATTAAATACTATGGAAGAGGATTAAGGCCAATGTAAAAACTGCATTTGAGTTAAAAGAGCACTTAAAGAGAATTTTAACTTTAGAATTTTGATGGGGAAAAAGTCAGAATAAAGAGACTAAAGTCAGAATTTGGACTTTATTCTCACAATTCTGACTTTAAACTATATTGAAAATCATGCATCAGGTCCGATACTGTTTTCATATACTCATAAAACTACTCCAATCCCGATACAACTTCGTGAATCACTGCTTGTGACGCTTGTAAGCATAACACTCAGCAGGCAGGGCCGGATTAACATTTTCCTGTGCCTTTAGGCAAAAAGACTAAAATTAGACTAATACACATCTCTATATAACTCTTATATCTTTTCCATTTGTTTAACAGGTGACCCTAACACACCTTGACTTTTAATATGTAGCCTAAATCCATGCACAACATCTGACATTAACACACATCTATTAATTCTTATATTTTCTCTTCTTTTAACATGTTAGCCTAAAGAACTGGTCTTCTTGACTTTGTGCACATACATTTCACAATAAAGATTATTAAGTTATATTTTATATTGTTTTAGCAGGTGAGCCTAACACATTGGCCTTCTTGAATTTAATATACTGTAGGCCTACATTCACAACCTTCAACCCTTATTATCTTCTCTAAGAGACTGGCCTTCTTGTCTTAAATTGTGTAAACTCAAAACATCTAATGCTGTCAAAGATTCATTTCTTATAGCAGACTACTCAGTGGCCTTCCTTCTAGACTTTAAATTGCAAACTGCTGCATAATATCAAAATCCAAACCTTCAACAACTTCGTGTTCTATGGCCAGCAAAGAAAGTGCAGAAAGTCTTGTCAGTGACATTGTGCTCAGACACACGTTTTTAACTCATTTAAGAAAAGAAAATGACCTACAGCCTCTCAATTAGAGACAGGCAGTGTTAAGAACATTTCAAGTGCAACATATACATTCAGAAATGTTGTCTTAGGGCCGTTTGTTTCCATAAATTTGCAACGAATTTGTCACTCGACACAAAGGGAGTAAACTGCATGAGTTAGAAATATGTTGCCTGCTTAATTTCATCTGCAATGACGTGCTGACGTGATTAATGCAATAAACTCATCACACACAGTGGGGGAGAGGTATGTGGGCGCACCTTTCCCCTTATTGCCATTAGGGCTGCAACGAAATGCAATATGAAACCGAAATCACGACACTCCGATCCACGAACCTGTGTCGCGGAGTGAGAAGGAAATCGCGACACCCTCCTTCCAACTCCCAGAGTTATCCTTCCCTTTAGCTCCCAACAACTTGATGACAGTGACCTCACGCCTGAGTACCTCTGCCCAGTACCGTTGTTGAACAAGTGCAGCATCCACTCGCAAACGACTTGGGATCTCTGCATTAAAGACAACATATTCTGTCTATGTTCCAAACTTGTTTCATGATCCCCGATCTTCTCAGAGGGTTTCCAATCGCTAAATCCGCTGATGAAGGCATGTTGTCGGCTTTGGGGTGACAGGAGTTTGCAGGCATGGGAATAAACCACGCCAGGCGATGGTGAATAAAGCAGCCATTCCCTCAGCTTGACTTTGTTCCATCCATCCATCTTCATCCGCTTATCCGGTATTGGGTCGCTGGGGCAGCAGCTCCAGTAGGGGACCCCAAACTTCCCTTTCCCGAGCCACATCAACCAGCTCCGACTGGGGGATCCCGAGGCGTTCCCAGGCCAGGTTGGAGATATAATCTCTCCACCTAGTCCTGGGTCTTCCCCAGGCCTCCTCCCAGCTGGACGTCCCTCCACCTAGTCCTGGGTCTTCCCCGAGGCCTCCTCCCAGCTGGACGTGCCTGGAACACTTCCCTAGGGAGGTGCCCAGGAGGCATCCTTACCAGATGCCCGAACCCCCTCAAAGACTACTATGGAAGAGCAAGGAAGGGATAGAGGGACCATGCCCGGAGGAAGCCCGAGCAGGGTCAGCGAGCGCCTGGTGGCCGGGTTTGCCATGGAGCCCGGTCGGGCACAGCCCGAAGAAGCTTCGTGGCACCTCTCCCTCCAGCCCATGGGCCCACCACCTGTGGGAGGAACCAAAGGGGTCGGGTGCGCTGCTACACGGGTAGCAGCGAAGGTCAGGGGCTTCGACGATGACTTTGTGGTTTTGAAGAATTCAGTAGGTTATTTGTGAGGGAGCGGGTTCGACACCCAAGCCCAAATTCCCTCACTGATGCTGGGTATGTGGTAGCCCGGTTATGGAAGGCAACGGGCCCTCCCTGGTCCGCTTCCTCCCTCAGCGTCTCTGTAGATGCCGGGTCTGACAGGAGCGTGAAGGTGCTGCCGTGGCTGGGGCTGTGTGTTTGTCGTGATGATGTGGAGGCTGTTCATGCTCGTCATCCTCTTGCTCTTGGTTGTTGTTCCATGTCTCACTGCTAGCTTCCACACCGGTGGTAGCCGGACTGAGGGATTTCAGCATTATCATAACATTAGTTATCTCAACCTGAATCAGCCACAGTCAGAAGGTCAACTGGCAGCACTAGTGTCAGGGTTTTTTAGCAGTGAAAAGTACAATATGCTTAATTCAGATTCCAATAACTTTATTTAAGATGAGACTTAGCACAAGTCTCCAGACCAGAGAGCGAGGGAGAGCATGTGGAGCATCACTCAACAAATGAGAAGGCTACATGAGTGTGGTGAGAGTTCCTATTAAAGGGCCGTGTCAGTAAATGGAAAAAGACAGATGCTGCGGCCAATAGTATTCTTAATTTAAATGTACATTATAGAACTTATTCAGAATTATAATGTTTCTTTTGGTGACATCTCTATCTTTGATGGGTTAGGCACATGGCACATCCCTGCAACAGTCTTTATGTAAACAAAACCAATGGATCTTAATGGTGCATTCAGGTATACCTTGTAAAGTCATGAGGTCAGCAGGTGCAAATAACGCATGTTTTTTAAAGTAATTGTTAGAACTGATTGTGTTGATGCACATTTGTTCTTTGGTCTTTAATTTACGCGTGGTTTGCCGTGTAGATGACATGCTTCAAAATGAACAATTTTCACTGAAATAACTGTCCAAAATCTGAAACTTTAAAGTTGGATAGGTCAATTTTAAATAACAACAAAACTAATCCAACAAAATAGCAGTTTTCCTTTCCTTGTTATCATGTTGCCTTGTAACCACGGCCAAAAACTGACCTTGCTGTGCGGTACTTGGTTTCGGCAAGTACCCAAATGTAATTACTTGTACTGAAAATAAGTGGTATCTGTTAAACTCAGAACTTAAATAAATTTTTCACATGTGGCCCTAATCTTGTTCCGTAACCTTCACTTTCAGAGGTGTACATTAACGTTACTTTTTATAACATGTCAAAGGATCCGAGCAGATTTTCCAGCACTAAGTGAAACTCTGTCTCCATCCCTTTGAGGTGGGCTCCGCCGAGGCTCCAACACTTTAAAAGCTTTAGTCACAGGTGTTCCTCGTCACATGCCAGCCGCTCGCTCCAGACGAAGGCCAGTCTTTATACTCCGCTTCCAACACACTCTAACACACACACACACACACTCGTGTCTCACTATCTTTATGGGGACCAGTCATTGACATAATGCATTCCCTAGCCCCTTACCCTAACCTTAACCATCAAATCTAAATGCCTAACCTTAACCCTAACCATAACCTATTTCTAACCCTGATCCTAAAACCAGGTCTTAACCCTTACCCTAACCCTAACCATAACCTAATTCTAACCCTGATCCTAAAACCAGGTCTTAACCCTTACCCTAACCCTAACCATAACCTAATTCTAACCCTGATCCTAAAACCAGGTCTTAACCCTTACCCTAACCCTAACCATAACCTAATTCTAACCCTGATCCTAAAACCAGGTCTTAACCCTTACCCTAACCCTAACCATAACCTAATTCTAACCCTGATCCTAAAACCAGGTCTTAACCCTCAAACAGCCCTTTAACGTTATGGGGACCAGCATTTTGTCCCCACAAAGCTGTCAGGACCCCATAAGTATACTGTATTTCCAGTTTTTGGTGCCCACAAATGTAGTAAAACCTGGTCCACACACACACACACACACACACACACACACACACACACACAATGCACGGACACACCGCCCGTCGCTGCACTATAACAGCTCCATTCACAGCTCCCAAAAATAACAACAGTACGCTGGCAGGGCCGAGCCCACCTCCACCCACCTCCTCCTCCCTCATCCTTTGCTTCTTTCCTTTCATATTCAGTTTTCTTTAACGCTCAATAAATGTTGACTTTATTTTGGTTCTGCTGAATTCCTTAATGAGGCCCACGGATTCCCCGGACCAGAGCGGCCGGTTCTAGCAGCCTTATAAGGACATGTGTGGCAGAAGGAAGGAAAACACTCTGGAGTTTGACATACCTTCAACACTACCTTCCTCTGTCTCTTTTCCGCTCTTTATCCTCCTCCCTTCTCTCACTTTTGCAACGTATGTTTTTTTCTGTAAATCACTGCAATTCACAACCTATCGGGGATAAAGGAATTTATTTTTCTTATACTATCAAACTGATCACAAAGAATATAGAATTTTAAAAAAAAATAATTGAGAATTCAATACAAGGTTATCTACATGCTTCTGTGTACGTTTTCTAAGCCTCTTAGTTCTAATGAAGGGAAATCTTAACACAATAGCATACAATGGCATTATTGACCCAACTCTGGGTCAATGATGCCAGCAGTGTAGAAAGTCAGCTCCATAAAGAAAAGGTTTTCCCAGATTGGGAAGAGCTGGAACGCTGACAGATCCATACATCCCGAAAGTACACACCGCCACCGACTTGAGCTGCAAAAAAGCTCTCACAATACTCACAAGTACTATAATGTAATACACCGACACTAGAAACCTTTACACATTACATATATAATGTAATACACCTTTACACTATATAATGTAAACACCGATACATTACATATTTATACATTACATATATAATGTAATACACCGAAACACTAGAAACCTTTATACATTACATATATAATGTAATACACCGACACTAGAAACCTTTATACATTACATATATAATGTAATACACCGACACTAGAAACCTTTATACATTACATATATAATGTAATACACCGACACTAGAAACCTTTATACATTACATATATAATGTAATACACCGACACTAGAAACCTTTACACATTACATATATAATGTAATACACCGACACTAGAAACCTTTATACATTACATATATAATGTAATACACCGACACTAGAAACCTTTATAAATTACATACACTACCGGTCAAAAGTTTGGGGTCCCATAGAAATCCCCATTGCACTCCATTGTAGACAGAATACCAGCTGAGATCAGTTGCATTGCTTTTTTAACCAGGGCAGTAATCAGATTACATTATGTGCTTACATAATAGTAAAATGGTTCTCCATTGTTTTTGTAGTTCTTTTTTTTTTTTTTTAAAGGATATCAGATTAGTGACAGAATGTGCCTTTGGAACATTGGATGAATGGTTGCTGGTAATGGGCAATGTAGATATTGCATTAAAATCAGCCCCCCCACCCAAATTAGCAGGTATTCTGTCTATAATGGAGTGGTATGGAAATGTAGAAGTGACCCCAAACTTTGGACCGGTAGTGTATATTGAAATGTTCACGTGCAGCCAAAGTGCTGACTCAGCTCTGACTCACATGTGACCATGCAGCAATGGCACCGGCCGCCCACTCGTCCCACTGTACCCTGATCTGTCTCAAGGCCCGCTGCTTCCTCTGATTACACTAATCGTCCTTACTATCTTGAGCATTTGTGAATGTCTGTGCATGTTTGAGTGTCCTATCTTAACAAGGTCTTTTGCAGCGGGGCGCTCACGCGGACAGCCTTCAGACGGAGGTCCTGACGGAGCGGAGGCAGAAAGCAGGGATGTGTCAACCAGTTGCTGATTAAGGAGCGGGAACCAAAGGACAGAGACATCACGCTGACTGATTGCTAAAAACGTTATTTACTCAGTATGAGTCAGTATGACTGGTTGAACCTACGAGAGTGGGCGACACTTTGATAAAATGCAGCACAGCAACTGATATAACCTTCGTTTAATCACGTTTAATCAGTCGCTTTGAACTGGAATCTAATCGTTTTTCTCGTCATGATGATGCATTTGGAATCGGAGGAAAAATAATTTATCAATTTGCTCCGTGTAGTTACAGATATGAGCTGTATTCATGTGTTTAAACCAGGGCTTTAAATGAACTTTTTTGACCACCAACAAACATGGGTAGTTACCAATTAGCCAATCAGATTGATGGGGTGGAAGTAGCTCAGTCAGTAGGGTTGGGAACCGGAGGGTCGCTGGTTCAATCCCCATACGGACTAAAGTATGGTGGTGGACTGGTAGCTAGAGAGATGCCAGTTCACCTCCTGTGGGGTCTTTCCAAGGCCAGGCCCCCCCCCACTCTGACATCTCTCCATTTAGTGCAAGTATAGGTACTGAGCATGTGTGTGTAATTTAGGCCTGTGTGTAAATTGTATTAATTTCAACACATTTTGATAATTTAATTACTTTATTTCATCGATACCGCATGCTAGACATGTAGCCAACGACACATCACAACATGGTGTTCATGGGAAATGTAGGATCAGTACTACAAGCAGTGTTGCCAGGTAACTATTACATCCCCCCCCTAGCTCTTTATAGCGGTTTGTGCATCCTCAAAAGTCTCTAACGTTAGCTGCACTGAAACATCAGGGCGGACAGGCACTGAGCTGTCACTCAATCATACTCCAAAAACTCATTAACCAATGGGGACCCACCCTTGTAAGACCCGCCCACACGAGAAGTTTGTGCCAGAATTGCAAAGAGTTTGGAATTTGTAAATGAGAAAGCCTGGAGTGCAACTGAAAACGTGATGGAGAGAGCAAAGGTTCATTGAGAAAGTAGCAGAGAGAACTGTAACAAATAAAAGACAAATAGTTCACCACTACACAAAAGTTTTATTTTTGAGGTGACAATTTTTTTTTGCTTCAGTTAGAGATTTTTGTTTGATATTTGAGAAGTTTTGCTTGGAATTAAGCCACAAATTTTCCCATAATCCTATAATTTCCAAGACAAACACATAAAGCCGCCCACATTTCTTGGCGGAAAACAGACCAATCTGGCAACATTTCTGCATCTGGCCTATTCAAACACACACAGTGTTGTTTGCTGCTTTCAACACCAGCCAAATGGATAATAGCTTTACAATTTTACACACCAAGTCTTGATTATAATACTTGAGTACCGACTGTGGCAGCAACTCAGAACCAAAGTCACACAATGGAGTCGTTTTCTAGGTCCGTAGTTCCAACGAAGGGAAATGTTAATGTTAGCATGAAATCATTTAGAGCAGGGATGTCAAACTTTAACAGCCAGAGGTGTAGTTTGACACACTTTTATTTTATCAAAAAAGTCAGATATTTTTGACTGTATTGTTGCATGTATCATAATGCTTCCTCACTTACAGTTTGTCAAATTAACTTGTTTTCCTATATCAATGTTCTTTTTAATTCCCCAAAATAACATGATTGATTCCACCCAACGCTCTTTGCCAAGTACAAATCTCTACTTTCATTCATTTTGGGACGTCTTATTCAATTTTATAGCATTGTAAAACAAATGGAAGTGTTTTTGAAATAGTATTGAGTAAAAGTTGACATATTCCAGTCTGTGATTATCATCAACATCCATTCCTTTAATTTTAGTCTCAATAATTCCTAATTTCTGCTTTTCTAACTCAAACATTAGGTATAATTTCCTATAAATGAGCTTTATTGAGCATAAATTCTAGAAATAACTGTAAAACTAAAGTTAATAAGTTAGTGTTACATAGTGTTAAACGTCAAAAAAATGGACCAAAACGTAAGAAAAAGTTCATCGATAGAAAGCGTCAACAAAAGTGTTGATTTTTCAATGTTGATGGGAAGACAACACAAGGGCCACGCAACACGGTACCGCCGCCGGGAGTTGTTTAGGAGAAAACGTTTCTTCAGTGATAAATTGCAAGCATTAAATCTTCATAAACACGCACATGCAGCACATCATTAGAAAGCTTAAAGTCTCACGATTCCATCAAGCCCACACACAAAGCACAAGGTGACTTACAGCGGTTATAATCATCGTATGAAGTAAGGAAACACAGAAAGATTCTGCGCCGTTTCTGTCTAAAGTCGCGCTGCATCCCTACCTGTTTCCTCGTGTCTTTCTTCACAGCGGTGAAAGATCGTCATAAACTTTTTTTCCTACTTCGCCAACAGTTCAAAGAATAAGTGCATCCAATCATTTTAATCCAAAACCAGCTGGTCCCCTCACAATCTTGTAGATTCTGGCCGAGTTTCCTCATAAACAAAGCTGAACAGTCCATCATTTTTGGATTTTGATCGCTGCTGGCGTCTCCCCTCAACCTACCACATTGTATCGCTTTACACAGCTGAATAGCCTGAATCCTAAGGAATTGAGTGACAGTTTTTTTCAGCCAATCCATCGACGGTAATTTGAGTTATCACAAAAGGGAGCAAATGAACTCGCACGATTTACAGAGGCGGGACTTGGGAAAGACTGACAGTATTCCCTACCAGTTAGAAGTAAAGGTTATGAAACCAGCCTCGCTGTGTAGCCAATAAGAAGACGAGTTGATTGATACCAAACATGACCAGAAAATGTTAAGCCTGTGATGGCTCCAGCTGTGTCAAAGCAAAAATATGGCCTTCTCATGGCATTTCACCATTTCATCAAATTATAATAACTTATTTCTATAAATGTATGCATGTAGTTATTTCAGGTATATGTGAGAGTGATGTAGATGTGTTTTTTAATTTGAGAAGTTTTGTATTTAGCACTTTTTGGGCTTTTTTTCTGAAAGGAAATAAGAAAAACGCACAGACATATCTGTAGAAATAAATTCATATAAAATCCATTTTATAAGTCATTTTTTTCTGGATTTTTTCTGTTTTAAGTTGAGACATGTGGCTAGGGTTCTATTTTTGTATGTAGCCCATGTAATATGCTTACAGTAGTGTTTTTTAATCATTTCACAGTTGATTTACTAGGACGGAAATAGAAATTCTCTATTCTAACCTCTTTATATCTGTGTCAGTAAGGCCTGTCACACTGACACTAGAAACCAAACATTGAGAGTGTTAACTTCCCAATGACCTCAGGGTCATCCCAGAGGGCCAAAGTATGTGGAAACTGCATCACTTTTTTGGGGGTAAAAATTTAGGTGAGAAAAGCATGTATTTTCAATGGTCTGATAGGAGGTTAAAAAAAAAAAAGGTCCACGTAAAGTCTAAAAATACTACATTTTACACAGGCTCTGTATTCTGCAAACCACTTCAACTCTGTCTCCTTTGAAAACTCACTCGCCCCTCCCCTCCATGAAGTACAGCTGAGCTGGCAGGGCCTCTCGCTAGTCCTCGGGTGTTTGGGGTTCGGCCGCGATGGAAAAAGATCCCAAATCCTCAGTTCAGACGTTGCTAAGTTGCGCTTATAGATACAGTAGAAACTCATTCGGCCCTTGTGTGTGGCTGTGAGTGTGCATGCATGCTATGTGTAGGCTGAATTGCAAACCCGTCAAGACAAATCTGATTGGGGGGGGCGGCCTCTAGCGTACCCAGTGGGAGCGTTCACCCCATGCAGCGGCCCGGGTTTGAGTCTGACCTGCGGCCCCATGCTGCCCATCTCTCTCCCCCTTTCCTGTCTATCCACTGTCACTAATAAAGTGAAAAGACCCAAAAAAGACTAATCTGATTGGCAGGAGATGACAGCAGTGACAGCAAACCCAAAGTCCCTGATGTCATAGGCGCGGCAAGTGGGGGTGCAGCAGTGTAATTTCGACAATAATGTGTTTTAACTAGGAAAGAAAGCATATAAAAATGTTTCCAAATTATGGAACTTTTCCTTCAGTATTTAGTCATATTGTCCAGCCTGTACTTAATGTCACAGCTCCCAAAATCAATCCCTTTCATTTGCCTTTTGGCATCCCATCTACCAGTTAAACACGGCAGTGAGTTATTTAAATGGTACGTTTCACTGATCTTTGTACGCAGACTTGAATAAATGAAGCCCGGTCTGGAACACACTGGTCCAAACTGTAAGAGGATTTGTGTATTTTATGACTGGGGCAGCAGATAAAACTAGAACTGAATACAGACGTGGTTCATTTACTTTAACAAATGGTGCTACTATATTTAATTCAGTGTGCCGATGTGCTGCAATAGCAGCAATCGGAGCAATGACTATTGTTTCTCATACTTATTATTATTCTGCCTGTTTTTTGTCCTGCTACTAGTCCCGGAGCGTTGGCAACAGGTGCACACAAAATACATCAAAACGTTAGTAATGATCGGGAATGGTGTGCTATGACTTTTCAGCGAGATTTGCCACGTGGTTTTCACAAAATTGACGAAAAATCATAGCACATAGTTCATAGTTCTGACACAAACACACACATTATCATGAGACTCTTCACTGTTGGGTCCACACACGCTAAAAGTAAGTTTTTTTAAATCTAGTCTGGTGGGTTTCGCGCTAGCTTCTTCATAGCTGTTTCTGGGAAACAGAAAGGTCTTAAATAGAAGGGATAAGACATTTAACACTTATTTTTAGTTTTATTGTTATTAGGATGTGCACCAAATAGTAGGCACACTGTTAAGATTTCTGCTGAATTTTCTAGTTAGTAGTTAGAATGTATCTTAAAATCAAATGTACTTCCTGCCAGCAGGACATTCTGCAGCTCCACTAGTGACCAACCTTCATCTGAACTCAAAGTGTTCCAGGAAGAAAAGGAAAGAAAAAAAAACAAAAAAACACAGGACTGAAACTTGAAAAAGTAGATAATTGCCAAAATAAGGAAACACTTGTGCAACACAAGGATTTAGAGAGCATTAAACCTGTGAGGTAAGACTTTCCTGGCATGGGCCGCGGTTCCACAGAGGGCAAAATGAACACGAATAAACACAACATAATTCTCAATAATCATCCTTCATCCTGCGGCGAAGGATTTCAGGCCTGATTGGAGCGCGCTCAGTGACAACATGGGCCTCGATTGGTTGCTGAGATTAACGAGTATGAGAACTGCATGAACCATTAGTCATGACCTGGCTGAACAGGCCTCACACTGCAGGTTTCCATTTTCAATAAAACTCCAGAGGATGGGATTTCTCACGGCAGAACAGAGTCACACTCTCCATCTGTGTTTCTGGATTTTTGTTTGTTTTGACATGTTATGTCATTTCATTTTGGCCGTTCTGTACATGTACTCCAGGTTTATTCCAATTTTTTTTTTCAGGGTGCTTTTAAGTGACACTCCACCCAAGATCTATTAGGCATCAAATCTTCCGCTGTATGCTTGACGGCTGGCTGTTAAAAGTTTGCAGTTTACGGCAGCATCAGCTTGAATTTATGTCATTTACCAGAAATACACCTTTTTTTTAGGGGGGCATCAAAACATTTCTAAACACTTTTCATACCACTCCGTCAGCTCAAAGTACATCTTCCATCCGTATGCTCAATATGTCCAAAAATATCCTGATTTAAAATTGAATTTGAATATGTGTGGTGTGCCGTGGATCCAATTCAGGCCGATGTGAAGAGTGCACTGTAAATAATAAATTAATCTCCAGTTATTTCCTTTAGATTTCACAGTAACACTACTGTCTATGATTTTACAGTAGAATGCTGTAAAGTTACATTACAACCTTGTCGACATGACAAAATCACAGTAGTCTAAGTATTACAGTTGAAATCACAGTAGTCTAAGTATTACTGTAAAAAAAAAAGCCAATATAGTACAGTAAACTACTGTATTTTTACAGTGTTTAATTGTTTTGTATTTTACAATGAATACAAAATACTGTAAATGGAAGTACAGTACCTTTACGTAAAAAGAATTCACAGTAACTTGCTGGACAATCGTTGCCAGTAAATTACTGTAAATTTAACGTTAAATTTGTTACAGTGTGGTTCAGTTCAGTTCAACCTAATTTATTCATAGTGTCTGAAAAGAAGTTAACTCAGGACGCTTTACAGATTCATGTTCATGTGAATTTGAAAACTAACTGATAAATATTGAAAGAAAGGGTTAAATTGAACCAGACAGCTAGCTAGACTATCTTCATCTTCATGTTTATTTTACTTTTGGTGATGTTTTTGATGTTTTTGTCACTTTTTCCGATTTTCTCGTTCACTTTTCTACTTTTTCCTGGTTAACGACTGCAGAGGATCCTGCAGACTCTGCAAACATTAACGGCAGACATGTTTATGCAGTTGGGACTTGTCAAATACGGGAGAGCTGCACTTTAAGAAACCCAGAAACTTTGACTGTTGTTGACACAGAGCGGGGGAGTCTGAGAGAAGGAGGGGAGAGGAGGGGAGACAGAGGTGAAGATGTTGGTTTGGACCTGACCTACCGGGGTGTGTTTGTGTCATACAGTGGAGGAAGGTACTCTAGGGCTGTACTTAACCCTCATCTTGTCCTCGGGTCAAATTTGACTCGTTTTCAGATTGTTTTAGCACCTTGGAAATAAGCGCAGAAAATGTCAACATTAGAAATATCAAGATCAATCAATATCACTTTGGAAAAAAACATTAAAAAAAGCACCCACAACACTGAAAAAGTGATTAAAATGTCAAAAATAGTGTTGAAAAAAACACTTATTTTTCATGGTTGATGGGAAGACAACACAAGGGTTATGAACAAATGCTGATTATCTTCCAGAGAGAAGAGTAAAATTAGAGCTTCAAGTCACAAACGCCAATATAATATACAATATAAAACCTGAAAAAAACAGAAACTACAGATCTCGTTTTTATAGGAATAACATTGCCACACTTTAAAAAAAAAAAAAGAAAACCTTGGTCAGTTGTTATGTCATGGCTTATAATAATCCATGGTGTTTTAGCTGGGCCTATTTTTAACACGGCAGCATGTGGCCTATTAGTGAGTGTGTGTGTGTGTGTGTGTGTGTGTGTGTGTGTGTGTGTTTATATTTGACTAAGGCGAGTGGTGGTTGAGAGGTAGGTCAGGGGTGTGTGAGCAAATGACAGGATGTGCGGTTAGGCTGGTTCAAAAAATCTGCTTAGTAATGTTGGTAAAGATAGAGCTGACCTCTTCGTCGCCGTCAATGGCGCCCCTGTTAACCACCGCCTGTCACACACACACACACACACACACACACACACACACACACACACGTGTGCACACCTGAATGAAGGCCAGTGTATTACAGGGTGGGGACGTCCACTGTTATACCAACAGAGAGAGAGAGAGAGTGCAGGATGAGAGGAAAAAAAGAGAATAAGTTTGTTTATATCTGCTGCTGTTTGGGTTTATGAGACACACACACACACACACACACACACACTGCTTAATATCATATATAAAAAGGTACTGAGTCAGCAGCTGTACGATTGTGGCTTTAATCTCGTTTACCCTATGCTGTATGACTGCTGTACATGCCATGTGAAATCTATTTCTGTATTAAAAAACACACGTTCCTCGCAGTTGGAACTTTAATGTTTTAATATACTGTACAGTTAGCTACAGAAATATTTACAGAACAAAAACCTAGCAGTTTCACTTAAATCTTCCAGCTTAATAAGCTTAATGTTGCTTGTTTGAGTAAATCGACTTTTAACGACCTGCAAAGCTGCAACAATTCAACCTGCCTTTGACCACTGGTGTGTTTTGGGCGTAACATCTCCCACTCATTTTGAAAGCCAGGCGTGTTTTTACCATGGTGCATTGCTGTTATGATGGAGGACCTGAACACACCTCCATGTAAGACCAGCACGCCCAGAATGCACCTCAACACACCTCCATGTAAGACCAGCACGCCTAGAATGCACCTGAACACGCCTCCCTGTAAGACCAGCACGCCCAGAATGCACCTGAACACACCTCCCTGTAAGACCAGCACGCCCAGAATGCACCTGAACACACCTCCCTGTAAGACGAGCACGCCCAGAATGCACCTGAACACACCTCCCTGTAAGACCAGCACGCCCAGAATGCACCTGAACACACCTCCCTGTAAGACCAGCACGCCTAGAATGCACCTGAACACGCCTCCCTGTAAGACCAGCACGCCCAGAATGCACCTGAACACACCTCCCTGTAAGACCAGCACGCCCAGAATGCACCTGAACACACCTCCCTGTAAGACCAGCACGCCCAGAATGCACCTGAACACACCTCCCTGTAAGACCAGCACGCCCAGAATGCACCTCAACACACCTCCCTGTAAGACCAGCATGCCCCTAATGCACCTGAACACACCTCCCTGTAAGACCAGCACGCCCAGAATGCACCTGAACACACCTCCCTGTAAGACCAGCACGCCCAGAATGCACCTGAACACACCTCCCTGTAAGACCAGCACGCCCAGAATGCACCTGAACACACCTCCCTGTAAGACCAGCACGCCCAGAATGCACCTGAACACACCTCCCTGTAAGACCAGCACGTCCAGAATGCACCTGAACACACCTCTCTGTAAGACCAGCATGCCCCTATTGCACCTGAACACACCTCCCTGTAAGACCAGCACGCCCAGAATGCACCTGAACACACCTCCCTGTAAGACCAGCACGCCCAGAATGCACCTGAACACACCTCCCTGATAGGATAGGGCCCTAATGTGTATCCAATTTCATCATGCCCAAAAGAAAAAGACCACATTCCCGGTCAGAAGGGGAGAAACACACGTACTTTTAAACATGATGAAAGATTTAGATCAGGTTTTTGGACATGCACAGACATCGCAACACCAACCTTTTCAAAAAAGGTGCTCGAATGAATAAAATACCGAAAAGTTGTGTTTGAACAGTCCAACAAGTGCTCCACCTGCGGTAAAGTTACAAAAACAAAACAAATTTTTGCATGGCTGCATGTAAACAAGAATATTAATGGAATATCGATTTCCATTAGCCATGTAAACAGCTTAGTCTGAAGTTTGTTTTTTCGAATCAGGGCAGAAACCGGAATGATTTGTGCAGGTAAAGTAATCACTGACAGCATTTGAAACTACAGCAGGGTATTTATCCTCCATTTCCACAGGGTATCATAAAAACTTGAATGTCACGCCGCCCTCGGTGGCTGTCACCTTCAAAGTCAAGAGAGATATCTCTGGATATGGAGACGCAGCAGCTATTCTCCCGGCTTAACCTTTGAAGTTGACAAGCGCCGACGGCAGTGCGACATCCAATAAACGGTTTCTGCATTTTGTGGAAGTTGGTTGCAGCAGTTTGTAGTCCTGAAGTTTTAGCTCAAAAACCAGAAACTACAAACTATACCCCTAGGGGTTAGGGGGCTATGGCAACCCTAACCCCCTAACCCCCTAATCTAGGGGATCCACAGTGCAATGGGGCCTGAAAATTATTGTTTGTTGCTACATATCAAATTGGCAACTAGGCAACTAATTAGGTCTCCCTCATTTTGTAAATGTGTGTTTTAGATAGATAGATAGATAGATAGATAGATAGATAGATAGATAGAGATAGAGATAGAGATAGAGATAGATAGATAGAGATAGATAGAGAGAGAGAGAGAGATAGATAGATAGATAGATAGATAGATAGATAGATAGATAGATAGATAGATAGATAGATAGATAGATAGATAGATAGATAGATGTTTATTGATCCCAAGAAAAATGGGAAATTCCAGTGTTACAGCAGCAAAAACAGTCACAAAGCACAGACTGTAAATATAAATGAAATACTAGGAAAAATATACATACATACAATATACATGAAATAATAATATGAATAAAATAAAAGAACAAGTATTTGAATATGTACAGGATGGGTAAACAAAAATGTGCAACTGGTTAAATAATATTCTAAAATGTATGCAAATTATCAGTAGATCAGTGGATTACAATACGTTTTCAGAGTCAACATTTTAAAACAAAAGATTTTAATGTGTCCAAAAATTCCCCCAATTTGATTTGTAGTTCAAAGACTTCCGGTCCTAAAAAGAGAGTTCTGGGTGTTTAACACTGCTAAAAATGTACTTTACACCAACACCGAGTATAGCTCTGAGCAACAGAAAGAGAAGTTGGTGAAGACAGAAATGTTCACTTCATCCATAAAACATGTGGCCTCAGAAATAAACAGAGATATCACGCCGAGAAAGTCTAAGCCCACTTAAAATTCTGAACAAGAATATCCAGCGGATTAAAGGGAAAGAAAGAAAGAAAGTAACTATGAGGAAGTGAGATTGGATTTGTTAAGTGCTTGAGATAAATTGGAGGTGACAGCAATTCCATTACCAAGACTTTTGCCTCGAGTACCTCCTGGTGCCTGAGAGGAGAGGAGAGGAAGAAAAGAATGGGTTAGAGGAAGAGCAGAGGAGAAATTAGGGGAGTAGAGGAAGAGGTTTTGGGGTTTTTAAAGTCCCTTTATTGGACCTGGATCACTAAAATCTGAAACAAGATTGGGAAAAATAAACCTAGAAAAAAACACAAAGAAAAACACAACAAAACCTGTCAAACAAATACAAATGTACTTCCATCCTCCCCCACACAGGAAGAGGAGAGGAGGAGAGGAGAAAAGGAAAGAGGAGGGGGATAGCAAAGGAGAGGAAGGGGAGGAAAGAAGAGGGGAGAAAGGAGGAGGAGCGAGATTAGAGGAAGGGGAGAGGAGAGGAGATGGAAAGCAAACAAGAGGAGAGGGAGAGGAGAGATTAGAGGAGAGAGAGAGGAAGAGGGAGAGGAGGAAAGAGGAGAGGAGAAAAGAGGAGGGGAGAGGAAAGGAGAGGAGGAGGAGAGATTAAAGGAGCCCCTTTTCTCAAATACCCTTTATTATATAATATGTCAAAAGCAAAACCTGTCAAGCAAAGAAAAATGTGCTTTCTTGATCAATAATTAAGAGAGGAGAGAAGAAATGAGAGCAGGTGAGGGAGAGGGAGAGGAGAGAAAGACAAGAGAGAGGGAGAGGAGAGAAAGACAAGAGGAAGAGGAAAGAACAGGGGCCTGTTGCACAAAAGTAGAATGAAGATATCCAGAATAACCGCCACCGGTGGACTTAAGCTGCAAAGAAGCTCTGGCCGCCCCCTCCAGGCAGAGCGAGCAGCCGCCAGACTAACCTAGTGATCCAGACTAACCTAGTGATCCAGACTGACCTAGTGATCCAGACTAACCTAGTGATCCAGACTAACCTAGTGATCCAGACTGACCTAGTGATCCAGACTGACCTAGTGATCCAGACTGACCTAGTGATCCAGACTAACCTAGTGATCCAGACTAACCTAGTGATCCAGACTAACCCTAGTGACCCAGACTAACCTAGTGACCCAGACTAACCTAGTGATCCAGACTAACCCTAGTGACCCAGACTAACCCTAGTGACCCAGACTAACCTAGTGATCCAGACTGACCTAGTGATCCAGACTAACCTAGTGACCCAGACTAACCTAGTGATCCAGACTAACCTAGTGATCCAGACTAACCCTAGTGACCCAGACTAACCCTAGTGACCCAGACTAACCTAGTGATCCAGACTGACCTAGTGATCCAGACTAACCTAGTGATCCAGACTGACCTAGTGATCTAGACTAACCTAGTGATCCAGACTAACCCTAGTGACCCAGACTAACCTGGTGACCCAGACTAACCTAGTGATCCAGACTGACCTAGTGATCCAGACTGACCTAGTGATCCAGACTAACCTAGTGATCCAGACTAACCTAGTGATCCAGACTAACCTAGTGATCCAGACTGACCTAGTGATCTAGACTAACCTAGTGATCCAGACTAACCCTAGTGACCCAGACTAACCTGGTGATCCAGACTGACCTAGTGATCCAGACTAACCTAGTGATCCAGACTAACCCTAGTGACCCAGACTAACCTGGTGACCCAGACTAACCTAGTGATCCAGACTAACCTAGTGACCCAGGCTAACCTAGTGACCCAGGCTAACCTAGTGACCCAGACTAACCTAGTGATCCAGACTAATCTAGTGATCCAGACTAACCTAGTGATCCAGACTAACCTAGTGATCCAGACTAACCTAGTGATCCAGACTGACCTAGTGATCTAGACTAACCTAGTGATCCAGACTAACCCTAGTGACCCAGACTAACCTGGTGACCCAGACTAACCTAGTGATCCAGACTAACCTAGTGATCCAGACTGACCTAGTGACCCAGACTGACCTAGTGACCCAGGCTAACCTAGTGACCCAGGCTAACCTAGTGATCCAGACTAATCTAGTGATCCAGACTAACCTAGTGATCCAGACTAACCTAGTGATCCAGACTAACCTAGTGATCCAGACTGACCTAGTGATCCAGACTGACCTAGTGATCCAGACTAACCTAGTGATCCAGACTAACCTAGTGATCCAGACTAACCTGGTGACCCAGACTGACCTAGTGATCCAGACTGACCTAGTGATCCAGACTAACCCTAGTGACCCAGACTAACCTAGTGATCCAGACTAACCTAGTGATCCTAGTGATCCAGACTGACCTAGTGATCCAGACTAAGCTAGTGATCCAGACTAACCTAGTGATCCAGACTAACCTAGTGATCCAGACTAACCTAGTGATCCAGACTGACCTAGTGATCCAGACTAACCTAGTGATCCAGACTAACCTAGTGATCCAGACTAACCTGGTGACCCAGACTGACCTAGTGATCCAGACTGACCTAGTGATCCAGACTAACCTAGTGATCCAGACTAACCTAGTGATCCAGACTGACCTAGTGATCCAGACTGACCTAGTGATCCAGACTAACCCTAGTGACCCAGACTAACCTAGTGATCCAGACTGACCTAGTGATCCAGACTAACCTAGTGATCCAGACTAACCTAGTGATCCAGACTAACCTGGTGACCCAGACTAACCTAGTGATCCAGACTGACCTAGTGATCCAGACTAACCTAGTGATCCAGACTGACCTAGTGATCCAGACTAACCTAGTGATCCAGACTAACCTAGTGATCCAGACTAACCTGGTGACCCAGACTGACCTAGTGATCCAGACTGACCTAGTGATCCAGACTAACCTAGTGATCCAGACTAACCTAGGGATCCAGACTGACCTAGTGATCCAGACTGACCTAATGATCCAGACTAACCCTAGTGATGCAGACTAACCTAGTGATCCAGACTGACCTAGTGATCCAGACTAACCTAGTGATCCAGACTAACCTATTGATCCAGACTAACCTGGTGACCCAGACTAACCTAGTGATCCAGACTAACCTAGTGACCCAGACTAACCTAGTGATCCAGACTAACCTAGTGATCCAGACTGACCTAGTGATCCAGACTGACCTAGTGATCCAGACTAACCTAGTGATCCAGACTGACCTAGTGATCCAGACTAACCTAGTGATCCAGACTGACCTAGTGAGACTAAACCTAGTGATCCAGACTAACCTAGTGATCCAGACTAACCTAGTGATCCAGACTAACCTAGTGACCCAGACTAAACCTAGTGACCCAGACTAAACCTAGTGACCCAGACTAACCTAGTGATCCAGACTAACCCTAGTGACCCAGACTAACCCTAGTGACCCAGACTAACCTAGTGATCCAGACTGACCTAGTGACCCAGACTGACCTAGTGATCCAGGCTAACCTAGTGACCCAGACTAACCTAGTGACCCCAGACTGACCTAGTGACCCCAGACTGACCTAGTGACCCCAGACTAAACCTAGTGACCCAGGCTAAACCTAGTGACCCAGACTAACCTAATGACCCAGACTAACCTAGTGATCCAGACTGAGAGAAGCTTCCATGGAAAATGAGGGTTCCTTAAATAGACCACGGTATCGATCCCAGATTTACTGATGCAGAGATGGAGAAGACGCATGCGCCATATGTTTCACCCAATGAGCAGCAGCGTCTAATGGGTACTGAAGAGGTGAAGAATATAATATGCATAAAAGGAAATACGGCTGTTATCAAACGAAGAGGAAAAGCCCAACAGACTGTAGCAGACCAACTGAATGTGTAAGGATGTAAAAATATCTAGCTTTTTTACAAAGTTGTAGGCTACACTGTGTTTTAGTTGTTTTAATATGCTAGTTTCATGTGTTGGTTTAATTGCTCTATCTGTTTTTATGTGCTAAATGTGCTGGTTTTACTGTGAAGTGTCTTTGAGTCGCCTACCATGTAAAGCACAATATACTTTTCCTTGTGAAAAATGAGCAGAGGGAAGTAATGTTCCTCGGGAAATGGACCCTAAAGGACCATAGGTTTAATTTCAAACCCTTATTCACAACGCGGAACATGTTTTACAACCATGTGCACAAATCCCTATACGCTATATGTCTAATTGTAAATATCTTTCTAAAATTAATGTTCATACAGAACAATCAGAACGGGACAAAACCTAGAAAACAAAGTAAGTGACCTCAAGACACACTGTAAGCATATGTGTAAAACAATGTATTATTCATATATTCATACTATACTATGACTTTTTGTACTTTTTCGACATACTATACTATGACTTTTTCATTTTTTTGACATACTATACTATGACTTTTTACTTTTTTGACATACTATACTATCACTTTTTTGTACTTTTTCGAAATACTATAGGCTACTATGACTTTACTTTTGTGATATACTATGACTTTTTTGTACTTTTTGACATACAATACTATGACTTTTGTACCTTTTAAACATAGTATACTAGGACTTTTTGTACTTTTTTGACATACAATACTATGACTTATTTTTTGACATACTATACTATGACTTTTTTTGTACTTTTTTGACATATACTATGACTATTTTTTGACATACTATACTATGACTTTTTGACATACAATACTATGACTTTTGTACCTTTTCAACATAGTATACTAGGACTTTTTGTACTTTTTTGACATACAATACTATGACTTATTTTTTGACATACTATACTATGACTTTTTTTGTACTTTTTTGACATATACTATGACTATTTTTTGACATACTATACTATGACTTTTTGACATACAATACTATGACTTTTTTGGACTTTTTCGATATAGTATACTATGACTTTTTGTGTTTTTTCAACATACTATACTATGACTTTTTGTACTTTTTCGACATACTATACTATGACTTTTTGTACTTTTTCGACATACTATACTATGACTTTTTTCTTTCTTTTTCGACATACTATACTATGACTTTTTGTACTTTTTCGATATAGTATACTATGACTTTTTGTACTTTTTCGACATACTATACTATGACTTTTTTCTTTCTTTTTCGACATACTATGACTTTTACTTTTTCGATATAGTATACTAGGACTTTTTGTACTTTTTCAACATACTATACTATGACTTTTTGTACTTTTTGACATACTATTCTATGACTTTTTTGTACTTTTTCAACATACTATACTATGACCTTTTGTACTTTTTGACATACAATACTATGACTTTTGTACCTTTTCAACATAGTATACTAGGACTTTTTGTACTTTTTCGACATACTATACTATGACTTATTGACATACAATACTATGACTTTTGTACCTTTTCAACATAGTATACTAGGACTTTTTGTACTTTTTCGACATACTATACTATGACTTATTTTTCTTCTCCCAAGCTCCAAGCTGACAATGACAGTACCAAAATAAAAAGATTAAGAAGCCTTGTGGTGTTCCCTGTGTGATGAATGTAAACTACACTACATACGTACTGTATATAGGCCACGTTATTGGTCCAGGGATGTGAGACTAATTGAGAAGGTTATGAAACCAAAGTAAGCTATAATAAAAAACATTAGGCCTACATATTAAGGAGTAACACAAACTGTCCTTTATTAGAGAAGGACAAGCAACAAGAAAATGAAATCATGAATGTGTTGGTCTCTGACCAGTCTGCCATTAATATCATCTGGGAATATCACTGCATTGTCCCACTTAATCTCTGCAGCGTCCTTTATAAACCTGAAGTTGAGACCACGGACGCCGCGCTGCTAATCTGCTGGGTGGGGTTGCTAAGAACTATTATCAGACCGGCCGTCGCTGCCTTGAAACACTACCGGCCCACCGGGAAACAACCCGACTCTTCCGATTGCCGCTCCGCATCTGGGTGCCAGTGCAACCATTTCTAACCATCTAAACAACAGCTATAGTAGGGTTTGAATCAAACTCATGACAACAATAGTGACAAGTAATGCATGTTAATAAAAAATAAAGCACAACGCATTCAGAAGACAACGGAATAACTTAAACACGTCTATTTGGGATCAGAGCGGCAGCTGATTTAACACATGAGACTCCAGGATTAATCTTAGCCAGGCTGTTAGCCAGGCTGTTAGCCCGGCTGTTATTAACCCGGCTGTCATTAGCCCGGCTGTTATAGCCCGGCTGCTATTAGCCCGGCTGTTAGCCTGGCTGATATTAGCCCGGCTGTTAGCCTGGCTGTTATTAGCCCGGCTGTTAGCCCGGCTGCTATTAGCCCGGCTGTTAGCCTGGCGTTTATTAGCCCGGCTGTTAGCCTGGCTGATATTAGCCCGGCTGTTAGCCTGGCTGTTAACCTGTTAGCCCGGCTGTTATTAGCCCGGCTATTAGCCTGGCTGTTATTAGCCAGGCTGTTAGCCAGGCTGTTATTAGCCCGGCTGTTAGCCTGGATGATATTAGCCCGGCTGTTAGCCTGGATGATATTAGCCCGGCTGTTAGCCTGGATGATATTAGCCCGGCTGTTAGCCCGGCTATTAGCCTGGCTATTAACCTGGCTGTTATTAGCCCGGCTGCCCGGCTATTAGCCCGGCTGTTATTAGCCCGGCTATTAGCCTGGCTATTAACCTGGCTGTTATTAGCCCAGCTGTTATTAGCCCGGCTGTTAGCCTGACTGTTATTAGCCCGGCTGTTATTAGCCCGGCTGTTATTAGCCCGGCTGTTATTAGCCCGGCTGTTATTAGCCTGGCTATTAGCCTGCTCTGGACCAGGCTAGCCACAAAGAATAAATCTCCATGGTTACTGGGCTGGGTTTAATTCAACCTGCTTTCGTGCAACCAAGTCAAAGCTAAATTCATCCAGGATAACTTGAATATCCTGGATTAATCCCTTATCCTGGTTACGTGCAACAGGCCCCTGGAGAGCAGAGGAGAAAGAAGAGGGGAGCAAAGGAGAGGAAGAGAGAAGAGGAGAGAAGAAATGAGAGCGGAGGAGGAAGATGGAGAGGAATAAATTAAGAGGAGGGGGAGGGGAAAGGTTGAAATGAGCAAATGGAATACTAAAAATAGAAAAGTCACACAAACAGAAGAGGATGGAAATGTACAAGAAATAAAACACGTTACACCGGGTGGAAGAAGTGAGTATGCCATGTCAACTGCCTCCTTCCTACCTTTTTCCTCCTCCCTTCCTTCTCTTTTTCCTCACTGACCTTGCCTCGAGGTGAGGCCTCTGAGGCTCCATTGATGGATTAAAAATTAAAAAGAAAAGGAGAGGGTGAACATGGCTCGAGAAACAGCTGGCTGCTCGGAGAGCTCCTCAGCCAAACGACTCCGGCTCACTTTGTCTCCACATTCATCAAATCCTCACTCCTCAGTCGTTCCCTTTCCTCTTTCCATTTGTCTCTCTCAATCTCTCTGCCCTCCACACTCTCTGAGGCCATGTCCACAGAGATGTGGATACATGTCCAAATACCTCGTGTCGTTTTGCAAAAAGTCTCCTGTTCACGCTGCAAAATTACAGCAATAGACACAAAACCGACACCGACATCAGGCTTTAATGTATAATAATGCAATCAGTGGACTCGCTGGCAAAGATAAAATACGCCTGTGACACTAATATGTGCAGTTGAGCGGTTGCAAACCCCTCTTGAAACTAGTCTTGTTCGCCAGCTCCATCTCCACTATTGTAGTCTGACTACACCACAGATACATTCCTGGATAGGAGACAAAAATACACTCTGGGTTATTTGCATTTCTTTAACCCTCGTGTTGTCCTCGGGTCAAATTGACCGGTTTCAAAGTGTTTCATATCAGAAATGTGGATTTCTTTCAACCAAATTGCCCAAAAATACCATGGATGATTCCATACGTTCTTCAGGTAAAATTAATGATTACTTTCATTGAATCTTTTGGGTGTTTTATTTTATCTTATAGAATTTGAATTCTTTTGTTTGTAATGGTTTCCAAACAGTATCCGGACTAAACTTTGAAATATAACCATCTGAGATCTACTCAACATCCTCTGATCTTAACTATTAGTCAAAATAATTCATAATTTCTGCCTTGTAAACAAAAAACGTATGCATAATTTGATATAAATGAGGTTTGTTGACCATGAATTCCAAGAATAAATGTATAACCTACTATTAAACCCGCTCAGGGACAAATAAATCAGAAAAAGCGACAAAAACATCGGAAAAGCACAAAAAAAATTCATTTTCAATTTTGACCTGGAAGGACAAGTTCATGGTTAACAGGAAGACAACATGAGGGTTAAACCAATCACAATGGTCTTGGGCGGTGCTAAGCTCCGGACGCAGCGACGCTGACTCTGCAAAATATGGCGCAAAAGAAAACGCCACTTCCAATGTTGAATGAAGTTAACTGTTGACACAATACAGTAACGTGAGCTATTTAAATCAGCTGATACATGGTTACACCTCATTATCTCTTACCAGTGTATCTCTGTGTGTACTTTGTCCACAGCAACCGCACTAATCGGTCCCAAAACGTCCCAGTTAAAGACACTTTTTTTACTGTTGGGGCGCCTGGACAGCTGACGTAGTAGAGTGTGCACCCCATGTGCAAAGGCTGCACATCTCTCTCTCTCTCTCTCTCTCTCTCTCTCTCTCTCTCTCTCTCTCTCTCCCACACTTATTCTCTCTGTCCTCTCTCTCTAAATAGGGATGAGCTCTCTCTCAGCTCTCTATCTGTATACCACTCTTAATTATCTGTATCTGTACTCTCTCTGGGCGGGGCCTAACCTGAAAGTGGACAGGATTTAAATCTCTCTCTGGGTCTCTTGTCTTGAAATGGGCTCTCTTTAACTCTCTCATCATATTAAGCTCTCTCTCAATTGATATGGGTTGAGCAGAAATTGTTATATTTATTGCTGATTAGAAAACTATTTACATGACAGCATCAGCATTGAGCTTCAGATCAATGGTGTTGTCATGGTAACAAACAAACTATATACAGAACAAGTTTTGCAACAACGAATACAACACATGCGGTTTAAGTAAAATGTAATAAACATGAGTTTTTTTACTCAAGAAAACTTTATAACTATCACAGAACGCAGACACAGTCCTACCCTATTCAGAGTTTTATTCAATCCGAGCACAGATATTGACGTATTACTCGTATAATACTTGTATTCGGCAAAAGTGCTTTATCCGTACCGGATACTTGTTTCAGCCGAGTATCCGGCTCGTCTCTAGTAATAAAGGCCTAAAATGCCCAAAAAAATAATCAAAAAAATGCCTGCTGTTTTCCAAAAAGTTTCCAGACTTAGACGGTTCCGTGTAACAAAGTCCCAAATTGCCAGAGTGTAAATTGATATTCAACGACTACAGCTTTGCTGCTTTTCTATGATATATACTGTACGTATATCTTTACAAAAACCTTGGTGGCTAAAGGTCACTGGCCAGAAGCCCTGCCAGAATGATTTTTCACAGAATCTAACGTTACAGTAAGCATTCTACATGAACTCTTTTTTTGTTCATGTTCGGTTTACCACACAAATAACATGAGCTTGATGAAAAAAGGTGCAACTAATCGGGTTCGTCACATTTTGGCGCTCTTTCTGGGGAAAGGGAAAAGAAGTTCTCGACTGTAAATCCTGGCTCATCTGCTTCGCCACATGCTTGCATCCTCTCTGTTTTCCCTTCAGTCATTAGGCTGGAAAATCAGTTGAAAAAGTAAGAAGATCGCCAGCTGGCCATTTCTTCCTTCTATTTTTTTTTAAAACTCGCAGCTCAGCCCAAGCTGGCGACAGCTGAGACTCACATGGTCCCAACACAGAGGACAGTCACTCAGCTCATTGTCCACTGAATACAGATGCCTGTGTCTGTCTGTCTACAGAAAAGAATCAGTCAACTGATAGTCATTAGTCGTACTGGCAGTCCGACTTCTCCTACTGGGACTCTACGCCTGGCTGCTCATGTGTGCAATCAAACCTTGAATGGCAGGAGAGTGTGCACAGAGGGGTCACACAGCGAGAGTTTACATTCCTAGAAAACAGTCGGTATAGTTTTACAGTTTCTTTCAATTGCAATCGTCGTATGTTAAACATTGTCAAACTATGTGATTATTTCTAAGAACATTAGCTCAGTTTGCAGCATATTTTCTTTTTTCCTTGCACGTTGCACATCTTTGTATGTATTTACCCTGAAATCTATGAATGAATCTCTGAATGGGTCACACTTTGAATTAATACCATATGAATAATTATTAAATTGCATAATAACTTAAAGCACAACTGCCCTATAGTCTGCCGATAACCCAGCAGACTCTCTGAGCCCACAAGCAGTTCAGCAGCTAAACACACAGGAAGCAAACCAGCGTGCTGCTGGGAGATGGATGCATTTAACTTCCTCCTCACTGACATGTTTGTAATTCCTCAACGTCCGTGCGTGTGCGTGTGCGTGTACATGTGTGCGTGTGCGGTCATACTAACCAGACTCTGCAGGTCTGCTCTGACGTGTGAAGTAGACATGAGCCAGAATCCTCTTTGTTTATAAGAAATGTAGGGAAAGAAAGCTGTGGGCTGAGAAAAGAAAAGAAAAGAAAAGAGAGCAACAAAGTGTAGGCTAGATGATGTGATGGATTTGTGAAAGTAAAATAAATTTGTACAAAATAAAGAAAGAAGACAAGAGAGAAGGGAAGAAAAGTAAGAAGCCAAAGAGATAAAACAGAGGATGGTGAGGGAAAAATGCAGAAATGTCTTTTGGTAAGGTTAAAACTATTTTCCACTGAGCGAGCTGCCAAGATCCATCTCTTCCGGTATGTGTGTGTGTGTGTGTGTGTGTGTGTGTGTGTGAGACACATGGAGTGACTTCTGCCTGCATGTCTGTGTTATTTTTGGCCCTGCCAAACTTTTTAAATGAAGTCAAAACATTTCATTCATTCATAGCCTTCCCTGCTGGCCACTACATTCTTTTCTTTCTTTTTTTAACAACCAAACCAAGCATTTCTCCATTATTTAAATTAATATAATTCAACTTTAACCCTTAAAGTGAATGAAAGAGAAAAAACAATGTCTGTATAGAAATATAAAATAAATAAAAGACTTAGTGCCGCCCAACACGATTGTGATTGGTTTAAAGAAATGCCAATAAGCCTTAGCTAACTCCTTCACCATTAATGGAGCAAGCTGGAGAGAAACTTTTCCTGAGCCCCGTGGGGAGGAGGGCCACAACATCACGGCCCCCAACAGAACTCAGCAAAGCAGAAGTACGTAGCAGGGTGGAGCCAAGCTAGTCGCACATCTCCTCTCCATCATATTACCGTTGGCATTCATGTTTTGGGCTGAAAAATCTCCCCAGTGTTTGTTCCAGCACAATGTCTTGCCTCAATATTCGTAACCATTTTGAGTGCATCACACTGAACCTATAGATAACACATAATCAATGCATTTTAATCTATCGCAGCTACATGGAGTCAAGCATGCACCGGGGCTCATCGGACGCCGTACTTGCACAGACCTCATTTGCATGGCAGGTATTGGCGAATCAGTGTCAGAGCGAAGGACAGATGCCTGCTGAATCCCCTCGGTTATTGATATTCCTGTTCTCTCCTGGCAGAAAGTCAGGAACTGCAGCCCGAATGGGAGGATTACTGGGCTGCACCAGGCCACTGACAGGGATTCAACATAATTATAGTATTATTGTGTTGCCCCTCTGGGAATGTTGTATGCAATGTGTGTATGCATGTATGTATAGTATGATAATGGCATTTTCTAAGGTCAAATTTCCTCCTACAAGGTGTCAAGGAAAGACTAAGGTGTGTGTGTGTGTGTGTGTGTGTGTGTGTAAAATAAAGGGGAAATGATAGAGTCTCGACAGATTCTGTGTCTGCGGCTGACGGCAGGCTTTAAGACCCTACCATGGGTGTGGGGGGCTGCTGGTGCCGGGAGTAAAGTGTCATTAATTTTCCTCATATATATATATATATATATATATATATATATATATATATATATATATATATATATATATATATATATATATATATATATATATATATATACACACATACTGTATATTACGTGGATATCACGTTTGCATCTGAACTATGAAGCTGACTATAAAGCTAAAATAAATGGGCCAAATGTTATTTTATCACTGCCAATTGATCCTCTAAAAATCAGATGTGGACATTTGAGCGATGTGTTACATACCTAGAATAGAAGTATTTTAAACTGTAGCTACTTGTAGTTGTAGTACTTTAAGCGCTGTAACGTGCACATATAGTTGCCGGTTGTATTTGGCCACTACAGAGCTCCGGGACGCCGGCTACCTGCGGCAGCTGTCCACCCGCCAATAGGTGACTGTGAGCCGGCTACAGGCACCGCCAGATGACAGCGTGGTAGTGGAGTTCAGCCAGAAGAAGTGAGCGTAATGCAGCGATGACCGTTACATTTAGGCACCGAAACAAGTAGTTTAAGAAAAATATTGTGGAAATAACGAGGGTTTCTCCCACTGTATAAATAAGTGTTTTGGCATATTGGAAGGGGGATTTAATTCTTGCAGGTTTTGTTTTGTTGTGCATGATCACCCCCCACTCTCCTATTTTTCATAAATCGCACCCTTCACTAACTAGGACACTAACTGGCACATGCTTTGAATTTCAAAAGACAATGCGATTCATCATTAAAAGAACACATATGAGAACATTTCTGCGGTTTAACATTAACTTCATGAGTCTGACGTAGACTGTTCTTAGGACCATGGAACAAGAGAAAAAGGTTCTTGGATATTTGACAATGAGGCCCGAAGCCCGTTCCTAATGGAGATGACTTTAAAACCACTTTCTCAGAAACTGCCTGTCCTTTCCGTGGCCTTTTGTATCTGATTGAACATATGGATGCTTACATTGGTGACATTTTGCTGCTGGAGTGAAGTCGTGGTTGGAATGAGGAGGCAGAAACCTCAGAGAGAGAGAGAGATATCTTTAAACCTGGACAAACAAAACCAAAACTATCAGCATGCAATAATACCACAAGTATAAGTGGGGATTTTGTGTGTCACAGAAATGGTAAAAATACTATGTGCCCTTTTTTTCGCTGTGGGAGCTCCATATAAAGCTGTCAATCACCCAGTTACAGTGTGTTTAAATTAGATACTGTACAACTGATGTTTGCATTTATAGATGCAGCTTGAGGCTCGCATGAACATTATATAACTTCAGACCTGCTTCCTCGCATCACTTTTAGCTCTGAACTCAATGAACTCACCGAACACTCACGCACTCCCACTGCCTGGCTCAGACTCACACAAACAACAACATACATACATATACACACACACACACACACACACACACACACACACACACACACAGTGACGCATTCAAAGACATCTCATAGAAATTAATGCACATGAAATATTTTGCACCCTGCCCACGGATTGACACCTTCAAATGTTACCAGGAATCATGGCATAAATAGACTCATACACAAAGTTGCTCCAACCATCCATTACGCTGACATCTCTAGCTTTCTTGGCCAAGAGTTACCAAGTTGATCCGTCTTAAAGAATGATTTGGGTTTATTTATTTCCTTTTTTCAATCATTTTATTGAGCTTTTTCAGGAAAAATAGCATATAGGAGTACATTGCACCAGTAGCACCTTATGTAAAACAAGGTGGCAATATAAGAAATGTCCAGATAAGCAAGTACAAAGATCAATATTTATCAAAAAGAGTACTAGTAATGGAACAGACAGCAACCAAAACCATAAGGGAGTAGTTAAATTGTGACGGGAAGGCCTCCCTCCCCCCTACAGTACATACATGCACACCGACACACACATAATATACAGTACATACTTCCATATACAATATAATATACATACACTCTAAACTTACATACAGACACACATACACAAGGTATGAATATATATGGATAACAAAACTGACGGATGTTATACTGTCATGTCTACTCAGGCACATTAGGTGTGTAAATCCATTACGACTTCTTGGCCATTTGTCAAGAAGCAGTTTCCATATTATTAGAAATACTCTCTCTCAATTGGAAAGCTTATATCAAAAGGCCTTGATGGCCTGATCAGGTTGTAAAAATCCTCCATTTTTGGAGGATTATCACATCCCACATAACAACTCACCTTGGACCTACTGTACCAACCAGTTTTCCTGTGCAATGAGTGAGCACTACTAGCATTTCAGGCGTGCCCACTTTCAGTTTTACCTCGAGTTTTTCCGATACCATTACCAGTATCTGAAAAGCCTCCAACGCGGCCTAGAATGCTGGTATCGCTGAGTATGTGAGTCTATGCAACACGACTCGGCTAGCTTGTTAACAGACCTGACTGGTGATCAACTCTTTTGAAGAACTGATTGGCTGTTTGGTCTCCTCGGCTGTGTCTCAGTCCGCATGCTTCCATCAGTACACTGCTAATGTACACTGAGCACTTACTGCATTAGTGCCTGCTTTTAATGGTTGGTATTGTCCAACGGGTGAGCGTGACGAACGCAACACATGTGAACACAATTTTTCCAGCCCGCCAAAAATACACGCTTTCCAGATTTCAAATTAGAAGCTATCGCTCAGCTCGCCCCTACTTACAAATCTGACTAAAATCTTATAAACTGACCTTTGTTGATAAAAAAACAGACAGATTCAGCAACTGTATGGCCTATGTCTCTCTTAAAATGTTTTCACAAACTCGTTTCGGTGAACTATTTTTTGTTAAATACGAGATCGTATTCCAAGCGACAACGCTAACGTTAGCTTAAGTTGATTGGCTGACCAAACAGGGAGGGACCAGAAATTGTCTCTGTTGCTTTATTTATTTATTTTGAAAGCGAATTGCCCCTCAATATAAGTTACAGTTTGATTATAACCTTTACTTGTTGGTAACTGTTGTATAATTGCAATATTACCCTCGGGGGGTTGATTAACAGTGATGCAGCTAGGATGTAAGTTCGAGCAACTGCAACTAAATAATTTCCCTGAGGGGGATCAATAAATGTTATGTAGGCAAAATATAAAAAAGATGTTTAAAAAAATAAAAAAGCTAATAAGTGGACCTTGAGTTAGGGCTTTTACATCAAGTGATAATGTTGCTCTGTGTCCGCTGGGTGTGGAAAGAGACAAAAGTCTGCTTCACCAGCCATAACATTAAAAAGGTGATGAGGGCTGTGTCTGCCAGCGTGTTGCAGAGTTTTTCTGCCCCCAAGTGACCAAAACGATCTATTAATGAAGCGTTGAGCGCAACCTTGTTTGCATTCAGAATGGATTTAAAGCCAGACACCGAATGGGAAAATCCTCCTTCACAAACTGCTGACAAGACCCCTTTAGCAAGGCTTTTTAAACAGCAGCAAGTCAATCCACAGAGACTTTGTTGCAGATATGCAAAGGTTTATTGAACATATGCATAATGTATTTTATAGAGTCTTTGGACTGTAGACTCAATCTTTGTAAAATCATTTTGTAAGTGGATAGAGAAATAGGACATATCCCCCCTGATGGAGTCTAGACACTGGTGGTGGCGGTGAAGGAGCCGATAGATAGATAGATAGATAGATAGATAGATAGATAGATAGATAGATAGATAGATAGATAGATAGATAGATAGATAGATAGATAGAGATCCCAATAAAATGGGAAATTACAGTGTTGCAGCAGCAAAATCACTCACACAGCACAGAATATAAATATAGATGAAATACATGGATACAATATACATACATACAGTATATGAACTAATAATAGGATAAAATACAAGAACAAATATTTGAATATATACAAGTTGGGAATACAAAAATGTGCAACTGCTTAAATCTGCACTCTTGCCTGAAATGACAGCTGACCGCAGCAGAGAGAGAAACAGATTTAAAAGGAGAGATGTATAATGCTGTGATTGGCTCGTGAATTTCATGGCCGTATGAATATTTCATGGAATATTTCATGGAATATTTCATGGAATATTTCATGACTGTATGAATGTAGAAAAAAAACTCTTCTGGAAGGAATAAAAGTTTAAATAAAAAAAAAAAAAAAAAAAAAAGTCCTTGTGATGGAGTTAATGAGCCGAGTCAAAGCGAAGGGCCTCGTTCAGCAGAGATGTGACCTGTGATCCACCTTCATCCCCAGCAGCATGTAAAACCTCACGTCTCTGTACATCACATCGAAAAAGCAGCCGGGAAAATAACCTTACAGGCGGAGAAAAGAGGACTTTTTATCTGACGTGCATGGTGTCCTTAGCTGCGCTTTTAGTTTTCTTTATGTTACTTGCTGTGTTACATGTTGCTAATGTGAGAGCTCTGGGTTCCCGATAACCACGCTCAACTGGCATTTGCAATTATTCTGAGAAATATAAATGTACCGGGGGATATAAATTAAAAGAAATGAATAAAAGTAATACAAAAGAGCCAAACAAAAGCTTTAAAAGCATGACACACACACACACACACACACACACACACACAGCTGTTGTGTCCAGGATTCAGTGTCCTCCACCCCCCTCGTTGTTATAAGGGCCATGTTGTTCTAACCATCGGCGTCTCCAGACATCCCAGAGTTCATTGCTCAGCTGCTCTGAGGGGAGCTACAGGTGTCTGCCCGTGTGTGTGTGTGAGAGAGAGTGAGTGAGTGTGTGTGTGAGAGAGAGTGAGTGAGTGAGTGTGTGTGAGTGAGTGAGTGAGAGAGTGAGTAAGAAAAAGAGAGAGAGAGAGAGAGAGAGAGAGAGTGAGAGTGTGTGTGTGAGAGAGTGACTGAGTGAGTGAGTGAGTGTGAGAGAGAGTGAGGGAGTGAGTAAGAAAGAGAGAGAGAGAGAGAGAGAGAGAGAGAGAGAGAGAGTGAGAGTGTGTGTGTGAGAGAGTGACTGAGTGAGTGAGTGAGTGTGAGAGAGAGAGGGAGTGAGTAAGAAAGAGAGAGAGAGAGAGAGAGAGAGAGAGAGTTTGTGTGTGTATGAGAGTGACTGAGTGAGTGAGTGAGTGTGAGAGAGATTGTGTGAGAGAGAGAGAGCGAGAGAGTGTATTGAGAGAGAGAGAGAGAGAGAGAGTGTGTGAGAGAGAGAGAGCGAGAGAGTGTATGAGAGAGAGAGAGTGTGTGAGAGAGAGAGAGTGTGTGAGAGAGAGAGTGTATGAGAGAGAGAGAGCGAGAGCGAGAGAGAGAAGAGAGAGTGATTGTGTGTACATTGCTGGATGAAACATGGCATAATTGAAGGATTTCTTTGATGTTTCTTTCATGCTCTTTCATCCCCCCATTCCCCACCCCCCCCCATCACACACCTCCACCGAATCTTTCCCTCACTATCTTGGTGGGGGGGGGTGAAACAATGGGTGATGACAATCGCACACCGCAGGAAGCAACGGCAGAGGAGGTCCGACAGATCTGTTAGTGCAGCCAGTCCCATATGGAAACACCCGGGGGAATTCTTATTAATAATTATTCATATTCATAGACGTCCAAAGAGAAAGTGGAACGTGTGTTTACATTCAGAAGCATGCGTTTGGCATTTGCGATAAAGTAAGTCACAACAAAGCCAGAATTAAAATATGTCTTTTTGTTTCCCTCATCACGATATTTTCCAAACCGCATCGATACGCCGGCGCCAAGTAGTGATCGTTTGTTACATAAATACACCAATTCTTCTGCTTCTAGAATATTACAATCAGTTGTTTTTTCAGTCCATGATGTTGCACTCTCTGCCTGCAACGACCGCTGATAGCAAAAGGGAGATACATATTTTAAAGCAGGGTTGTGACTCTGGGATTGGCCCTTGCAAATTGTGCTTGATTCTGATTGGTTAAGCAGGAAGGTGAACGCCTCCACCGGCTGGTTCCATTTAAGAAGAGAGCATCGATTAAATGAGGTCTTCCTGAAAGAATTTACACTGAGATACATTTCAATCAGGAGAGACTAGTTGCAGACATGCACATTTATACGCGGCGGCCAAAGTATGTTTATTAGATAACAGCTGAGCCGATTAGCAGTGCTCTGATTAAAAGTTAGGTCCGAGCTGCATTTGTCTCGACTCAGCAGAGACGCCCTTTCAACTTCCGATCCCATTCAGCGGCAATAAGACAGCAAACCCACAATGCTTTACATCTGCTCAATTCTTCCCCAAACGGTCTCTTCATTTGTCCACTGGCACATCCTCGTGTCTGGATGTAAACCAGCTTCCAGGATTTTATCCTCGAAACAACCCAACCACACGCCCGTAAATTGCACGATGCGTAAAAAAAAAAAAAAAAAAATACTTCATTACTGCCTTTCCAAGTCATTGCACGGTTTTTACTGTTGATTAAAATTCCTTTTTACAGGAGTTGGGTAGAAAGAAAAAAATTAATCTGCCATTTCAGCGGTCTGGGACACATAATGGATGCTTTATGAATTGTCAGTGAAATGAAGAAAGAAAGAAAAAAAAAAAAAGAGAGCATTGAAAGACAGCTGAGACAGAAATGGCAGCCATTGTGAAATTTAAACGAGAGTTGGCTCTGGTAGCTCAGTGTGGTTTGTGAGGTGGGCTGGTTCATACAGCGCTGACAACAGCTCCCAGTCCCATGTTTCACACCTGAAGGCATCTCAGCCTCCCTCATGCATTAACAACACATTAAGGCCGGATCAGAGGCCGGCATTTGAGAAATCTTGAGGGCCAGGCAGAAATCAATGCACTGGGGAATCTATTTTAAGAAAAAAAGGCCATCAGATGCATGCTTCACAAAGCTCGTCGAAGCAGAGCGCCGGGACGTGTCTATCTCCTGCTCATGGAACTATAAAACACACTGGACACTGAATGTCTCATTTGTGGATTTTCGTCCATGTGCTGCCCGACGTGTGAGCCGGGGTCGTCTTGCATGGTGAGGTTTACCACTGTCATTTTGTCACTTTGTCCGCAGCCGTGCCTTTACTTCACTGTTCCGTGTCGTGTCATTTCACGCCTCAGCTGCATCGAGCCTCACGCGTTTCCAGTTAAAACCCAGGACCCGGTCTCGGCGGCTCTGAATGTGGGATTGTGCTGCAGTTGAATAATTAGTGTGAGGTGACAGAAACGCAGAACAGTGCATCCAGCAGCAGTAGCACACAGTCATAAAGATGTGGTTTGGGTTGTGCTTTAGTGCCAGGCCTACAGATTTAACCCTTAATTTTACCACAGAGATACAGAAATACTGTATGCACCGTAAAGAGTCCAGAAATAAAAAGGTGGAAGAATTAGCAGTCAGGCATCAGACTGTGTGTAACAGGTTATCTTAACCAGTGGTTTTTAAGGTTGGGGTCCTTTATGGGGTTTCAGGGGGTCCCTAGTAATAAGGGTTGGTCGTTTTTTTCAATATAATTCCACTTTTAACCCTTTGTTGTGTTGAAAATAACTTTTGTTGGTGCTTGTTATTGATGTTTTTAACTTTCTTACATTTTTGTCCCTTTTTTTCCAACACGTTTTTCAACGTTTGTCACTTTTAACATTTTCAACACTACGTAACACTAACTTATTAACTTTGGTTTTACAGTTATTTTTGTAATTTATGGTCAATAAACCTCATTTATAGGAAATTATACCTAATGTTTGAGTTAGAAAAGCAGAAATTAGGAATTATTGAGACTAAAATTAAAGGAATGGATGTTGATGATAATCACAGACTGGAATATGTCAACTTTTACTCAATACTATTTCAAAAACACCTCCATTTGTTTTACAATGCTATAAAATTGAATAAGACGCCCCAAAATGAATGAAAGTAGAGATTTGTACTTGGCAAAGAGCGTTGGGTGGAATCAGTCATGTTATTTGGGGTAGTTAAAAACATTGATATAGGAAAACGGGTCAATTTGACCCGAGACAACATGAGGGACAAGACAGTCCTCCACCCAAAAATGCCCGACGATTTTTACAATACTGTTTCATACACTTTCTGTAATAAAACATCTGAAAGCAAATATCCAATCAGATAGTAGACTGGGTAAGCCCCGCCCACTCTGCCGGCGATTTGATTTGCAGCTCGGTCTGGAAACCTGCACGTTTAATTCTCCTGCTTCAGTTCACAATTTTGCGGGAACCAATCACAAGCTGGCTTATCTACCCGGCGCGCTATTGGCCGTTTTACACAATGACGATAGAGAAGCGACCAAGCAGCTTCTTGCTTACATTCAGCATCACGACCACCGAAGCACAGCAACCCCCGTTGATGCCGCTGTCGCTTCTACATCACCCGGATCGGTGCTCTGATTGGTTGAAGGACTATCCAATTGCGTATAGAGTCGTATGAACTATGCCCGTTGGTCCCGCCTCTTGTGCAGAGAAAATACAGAGCAGGCTCCCCCGACCAACACTATCTCAAATCTATTGAGCTTGTCTTGGTCTGGTGACCCTGGGAAAAAAATCTTATTAGATGGGAGACAAAGTCCTATCAGATGGGGGTCCGTGGTCTAATTTGTGTCAGTTTAAGGGACTTTGATGTGGCAAAGTTTGGGAACCACTGGTCTAAACCACTTTATTTAGAAGGTTTAACTGAAAGCTATCACCTGTAATGTTGCTAATAATCTCTCAATGCACAAGCATGTTTAAATCAACTGGACACTTTTCCTCCTCAACTGAGAAAGCACCACACACACACACACACACACACACACACACACACACACACACACACACACACACACACACACACACACACACACACACACACACACACACACACGTCTCTGTCTGCTGCTGGGCAGGTCCATTACAGTGGCTTAATAAGAGCTTGAAAATAGCCGTCTGGTGCTGGAAACACAGACTGGACCAGAAACACCAAAACTAGGAGCTAGAGGATGCTTAAAAGCAATAGTTCAACTACTCACTGTGCAGAAGAGTCCCTCTCTTAGTCACTTATTACCGTATAAATTATATCATTGGTGTTCTACTCCTGGTGCATTAAAACCCACGCATCATTTGAATGTTGTAACTTGTCATGGTGCTACTTGGACAGCGCTCCGCACTTGTAAAATCTGTATGTGCACAGGAACCATTGATATGTAGTATCTGTAGTACTTTAGAAAATGTACTTATTTACTTTCTATCACATCTGGACACAACCTGTTAGCTTCCCCTCTCTGCTAGGCGCTAAATATTAGGCAGGCTTGGTAACTTTTTCCCCAATATACATTTTTTTTAATATTGTTTGAGGTGGTTTTTACATCCTGACAGCAATTAATAAATTCTGGGCTCTGAAAAAGGAGCGAAAAAAAAGATCTGTCCTCTGTACCACCAGTCACTGCCTCTCGGCCCGCTTGGAAAGAACCACTGAAATGCCCCGTTGCCCCGCTGCGCTACACCCTACCTCTCCCGTGTACGAGCCCGAGCTCTGTGCGCAATCTCCGCTCAGTTTGGAAGCTCGTGCACGTCTGTGTGCTTGGTCTATATTTCACGACGTTCCACGTCCGGGATTGTTCAGGAGCCGCGGGAAATTCTGTCGGATCTCCGTCACCTTCCACTTTCTAAACTCTGGTGACCTGGTCCTCAGATCTTTGCAGGGTAAATCCAGACAGCTAGCTAGACTATCTGTCCAATCTGAGGACTATGGTTACCTGGTCCTCAGATCTCTGCAGGGTAAATCCAGACAGCTAGCTAGACTATCTGTCCAATCTGAGGACTCTGGTTACCTGGTCCTCAGATCTCTGCAGGGTAAATCCAGACAGCTAGCTAGACTATCTGTCCAATCTGAGGACCAGGTAACCATAGTCCTCAGATCTCTGCCAGGTAAATCCTCTCTTGACCTGTTTATAAAAACTCTCTTTAACAGAACTATAACAAAAGAACGTTGAAAAAAATTGACAAATGTTGAAAAAAAAAAAATACCTACAAAACACAGGGAAAAAAAATTAAACAAAAACTTTTTTTTTTAAATG